>KQ085937.1:0-175927 GCA_001020605.1 Schizopora paradoxa
AAAACATAGGGATGGTTAAGCTGCTATTTGGACTTGACCTGGCTGAGATACAGGTTAAACACTGGATGTCAATAATGAGTGGAGAGATAAGCCTGACATTTGCTTGATGGTCATAAACCAGAAATTGTGGTACCTCTACATACTAAAGTGCTACTGTATAATTACCTGCAATTGAATTGCTAACAGAATTTAAGCTAGAACTTGCTATACTACAGGAAATGTTCTTAATGCATACAGGTTTACGGTATTCGTACACTGCCAGCCACAGGCTTGGCCCACTACACTAAGTTGATTGTTGTCTCATCGGACTGGGGTGTGCCGTTGACATGCAAGGACATCGGGAGGTACGCAAATGTATTGCTTTGCGCGAGGACCGAGGACCCGGAAGCTAAAGTGGGAAAGCATTGGGTTGAGCGGTTTAAATATCAACATCAGAAGAGCATTGAGACTTACTGGAGCAAGGCGTTGGATACACAGCGGGCAAAGTGCTTGAATCCCACAGCCGTGAAGGACTGGTTCGAGATTGTGAAGCAGGAGATTGTTGATGCTGGAGTCTTGCCCGAGAATATTTATGGCATGGACGAGAGCGGATTCCCTCCTTTGAATCAGGGAACACAGCGTGTGGTAGGAAGGGCGGGACAGAAGATCCAGCACAAGCAGGGAAGTGCAAATCGGGAGAATGTCACGGCACTGGTGACGATCTGCACTGACGGGACAATACTTTGGCCTCTTGTAGTATTCAAGGGTACCTACCTAATGCAATGTTGGATTGAGAACAACGAAGCAAATGCATCGTAAGGAAATCATACCGTGACTTCACCAACCTTTTCTGATATTTGCCACGCAGGTTTTCGACGAGTCCCAATGGATGGACCAATTCGGAGCTTGCTCTCAACTGGCTGAAGACAGAGTTTGATCCCCTTACGAAGGACAAGGCAGGCGGAAATGTTTGTGTTCTCATCCTCGACGGTCATATCTCGCATCTCTCCCTCGAGTTTGTGCAATATTGTATTGAGAACAACATTGTGGTGCTTGTTTATCCTCCACACTGCACCCACGCACTTCAAGGGCTCGATGTGGTGTGCTTCGCGAAGATGAAAAAGGAATGGCATGATGCAATCGACGCGTTTGAAGATCGTACGCTGCAAGCCGTCGGAAAGGAGGATTTTCTTGAAGTCTTCGGTGCAGCCTTCCTGAAGGCATTTGATGCGGAAACGGTTAAAGCAGCATTTCGGGCTACCGGTGTCCATCCCTACGATCCCACCATCATCACCGAGAAGCAAATGAAACCTAGCGAGCTTACCTCCACAAAGACAACTTTCCCTCTTGCGCAATCCAGTCCTGTGTGACGTATTATGGCTGTTTTTTACCATCAGCCTGCAACAAGATTTGAGCTGGAAAAAGGGACTCACGATGCATCTTCCCCCGACCCGCATACACGCAGCCTCCCCACCACATTTTCATCTCCTCTCGCCCAGTCCACACCCTCCAAGTGGCCAATCAACGCTAACATCGACCCAGATCTCTTTACTCCAACAAAGCGAAGGCATGTCCTTGTCAGTTCGCTAGCAGCTTCGTCCAAAGGCAGTTTTTTAATCTCGGATGCCATGATCGATTTGTCGCATCACATCACATCACCAGTGCTTGAACGCCCCCCGCCTCTTCGAGAGCCTGATTGGAAGCTTTCACAGACTCCTCGCAAGCAATGGCAGTTAGAAATGAAGGGCCAACTTCAAGAAAGGTACGAGAAACTCACCAATGAGTTTGAATTGTCCAGACGGCATGTCGAGGTTGGTCGAAGCATCATGCAAGGGCAAAATGTGCAACTTCTCGTCCAGAACTTCTTCTGCAAGAAGCTGAATGTCACACTGAAGGCGAAAGAAGCAAAGCGGACGAAATCGAAGAAGAAAATTCCAAACAATGGCCTTGGAAGAGTTGTGACAAAGGCGAAGGCAGTTGAAGCTCTGGAGGCCCAAGAAGCTGAAAAGCGCGCCGAAATTGAGGAGAAGGAGCAAAGACAAGCTGAGAGAGAGGCTAAACGAGGTCGGAATGAAGAAATTGAATGACTGTGGAAACGAGAATGCGAGGAGTTTGAGGTGCGAGTTGCAGAGTGGAAGGAAGAATGTGCAAAGCTGAAGGCTGAAGGAGTTCAAGTGAAAGACCTCCCCAAAAAACCCTCGAAGCGATGCAAACAGGACATCGTTGACGAGGTGAATGCCTCCACCACCAGTCATGACGACCAGGGGGCGGAGATGGACGACAATGAAGGCGACAATGACTCTGGCAGCAACAACTGAGGGTGCGTGGCATGGCCGGCGCGTGGCTCCCGCGGTGTGTCACGGGTGTGCATTTGAGTGGGGAACAGTGACAAAACCACTCTTTCCATACAAATATTTGTAGCACAATTGTTCAGCACATAATTATCATATAATGTATGTATATTAGCTCTCAAGAGTGTCTTCTATAGATTTACAAGCTTTATCAAATTTATTTTGTGCTTGGTTGAGGGAGGGAGGCAAAAAACGAATTGGTGTGCACAGGACCGGGGAAAGACTGTAGCAACCAGACCTGCAGATATCCCCTGCTTCACTAGAAGCACCTGCAAGTCAACTCATTTCCCCCATTTGAATAGAAAATCTCTCACATCCTTCAACTCATGGTACATTCTATACCCACGACAGGCAAAAGACTCCAAATGACTCGACAAAGCTTCTTGTGACTCAAAGAATGAGTCAGATGTTATGACTACCAGGCCAGTCTACTTATAGCTCAACACTGCATCCTTGTGACTCATTCATACTCATTCTGATTCATCAATGACTCATTTTCCTAGTCACTCATGACTATTATGACTCCTTTGACTCATGCATTGTCTAAATTTAGTACTTACAGATTTGTATATAAAGGGCTCAATGCTGGCCCCAGAGCGAAATAGAGATCCCCCAGAGGCCCCCAAGCCTCCCACTTTACCTCTCAATCATCCTCAGTTAGCCACACCGGACGGGTGTGCCAGAGACAGAGCTCTCTGATTTTATTGGTCAGACGGACCCGACGTATAGTATTAGGCAAGCCGTGCCTGGTCAGATGGACCAAAGCGTAATTCAGATTTGAGATCAGATGGATCTCACGACAATTAACTCAGTTTATATTTAGGCAAGCCGTGCCTGGTCAGACAGACCAAAGCGTAAGACGTATTACAGGTCGGACGGACCTCACGAACGCACGATTATTCTTGGGTCAAGTGGACCCCAACGATAGTCATCTCACAGGTCAGATGGACCTTACTAGCGCACCACAGAGCATTTCTCTTAGGACAGACGGTCCTATAGGTATCAGGAGCAGTTGGTCTCCTCACATCCAATAAGTTCTTACTTGTATACACAGATACACAGGCTTTCCAAATACTCTGATTTATTCCCTCCATACTCAACTGGGAATACCTTCGACCTAACGACTGGTCCAAGTGACTAAGCTAGGATTGGTTAGGATATTATAGTTTATTTTATTCTTTCCAGTCACAGGCACGACATTGTGGACTCTGAAGAGGACAACAACAACAACAACAACAACAATGATGATGATGACATCCCAAACTATCAGCCCCTGCCATACACCGCTCAGCCAGCAGGGCATCGTCATTCCCTCTGATGAAAGGTTAGCAGTCGCTATTTCTGATTTGTTTGTGCTCAATTCCTCTTCTAACTATTGTTATTGATATACCAGAACACAAGCTCAAATTACAAGTTCTGTTTAATCGTCCAATCGTCCATCCAAGTTTTCCCCTCCCGTCCTCCACTTCAACTCCTCTATATTACACTTATATAATATAAAGTTTACTTCCCTGCAATCTTTCTGGTCGTACATCTGTGATTCAACTCACAATACTGCATCATTCATCATTTGTGCTCTCTTAGTTTGAGGTTTTGATGCATTACATATAGTATTTTGCAATTATTGTGAGCTTTCTTCCTGTAAATACTTGTAGCCTTCCTGTGATGTCCGTCAGTGAAGCTCACACCAGTGGATAATGGTAGATTCTTAGTTCTCCCTTTGCATGTCCCCTCGACAATTTACAATTTGCAATGCACTTTCTTGTCTTTGTTCTTTGTTCTACATCCTATGCTCCTACATGCACTACAAACTTGTTTGAAGGACGAGCTCATACATGCAAGACTCTATGCACAATTGCTCCCTTTACCTCCATCAAAATCCTTCGCACAATGCGACTATAACTCACAATGCAACAATAGCTATGGGTACTATCCATACAAAGTCTATTGGGCTATTGATTTGGGACACATTCATCTACGCACAAGGCACAAGGCACATGCGGCTTCGTCTCTCTTGTTCAAACTGACTATGCTCCCAATTCACTACAAGTGCTCTTGAGCACTTTAATTGAGTGATATGCAAGTCCCTATTCCTTGATCTCTCTACAAGTCAAATCCAACTTACAGAGTTCACTATCAGTCAAGCAACTATTATGACAAATGCCACTATTACAGCTCTTTGTGACTTCCTTCTATTTCCTTTTATCATTTTGTCACTATTTTAACAATGTGTAACTACAGCTCTATGACGGAAATTGTGTTTCGTGACGAAGTGATGTGTCATGACTGTATATGCTCAAACACGCACTTGAATTGTTGTCAATGTCAGAACTGTATCCTTGTTTACGGCAATGGTTTTAATACCACAGCCATTGAATTTGTCTACCTAGAGGCACAAGTTAGTAAATAGACTTGCAAGAGTCTTTAAGATGTACCTGGGCCCGTTGCAGGATCTTCAATGGGGAAATGGTTATGACAACATCCTCAGGGCTTAAGAGATGCACAAGCATCATCGCAAATGTTTTCCCTGAGTCCGTTGCCGCTCTGAGAATGCAGTCCCACCCAGCTAGGGTACTCAGCATGACTTTGAGCTGAAATCCCCATGGTGCTTTCCTTCCCTGCAAAATCTTATCCAGGACGACGCATGCAGCACCAAGGAGAACGAGCTGTTCCGAGGAAAGATTGTCGAGAAAGTTGGCATTTTCTTAAAATTTGCAAGAGCTTCATGGCCGAAGTTTGACAGCAGTAGGTGGATCAGATGAGATCTTGTCATTGCGATAAAGAGAAGTGTTGAAATCAGACGGGTTCTGACTTCTGACGATAATACCTGTGTTATCGCAGCAAACGCTTGAAGAGCGACTACTGTACAGGTGCGCTATAAGTACATTTTCTGTGCATATTTGCTGAGAATCACAAGCGATCATATAGTACATACCAATCATGGATGCAAGATGGCTGAACGAGCGAAAGAAAAGGGAAACCGAAACGGGCGAAGTAGATCTCGAGATCAGAGCTAGCGGCGTGCAAAGCTTGAATCCCAACAAGAAGTATATTACTGTACTATTTCGACCAACTGTTCACGGGGTTGTGACCGTGACAAGAAAACTTCACTTGTTCACAGAGTTCACGGCCATAAAAGGGCAAAATCTGGGTTACAAATTCCCATATTTGGAAGTTAGGGTTCGGCTAGCGGGCGCTAAAAGCCCCGGGAGAGGCCTGTGACTTGTGACAGCTCTCAATTAGTTCAAGTTCACGGCGTTTGTGACGCGTGACGAGAACAGTTGGTCGAAATAGTACAGTACATGTCATTGTCAACGACGACAACAGCTTTGGGAGAGCGACACGTCAATGTCGAGCCAGCGAGAGACGCGGTCGTGGACACATCCAAATTAGGCCGTCGGCAAGGCTTTGGCATTGCTTCTTTCAGGGTCCATTCAACAGCGTATCGCAAACCTACGTTGATCACCAGGCTTTGCTTCGCTCAGTTGCTCCGCAACATCTAACAAAAGCAAGCACACTGGCCCCGACTCGGAGGCTAGGAGCTGCCGGCGTTACGGGCTAATCACCTGCCAGCCTGACTTCAACAATATGGCCCTTGTAGCAATCAGTTGACTTACATGTAACAGAACCACGGAACACAGAGATCATCTGCCTGAGAATTTTGAACAATGAATGACAGCATGTCATAAATGAATCAGCTGGACCTATTGTTGGCAAAGTATAGTACACTGTGATATGAAATAGAGAGTAAATATATGAATAACTCAAGTCCTACACACAACAACCATCCTGTGTCCCAAGTCACTTGTCTGCATGAACAACTAAAGTCGGATTTAGTTTGATATATATAATGTGCACACATCAAGCTTACCGTTTCCTTCCGCACAGTACTGGAAATATTCCTTTGGATATTTGACAATGGCACTTGGATCCGTGGACGTAGAAGGTGTCCCCCCTATGCCATCCAAACCTCCAATTGCAACACCAATTGGCACGGAGGAGTTCAGATCGGGCCAGGAATACTGAGAAGAAGTGTCTGCTGATAGCCTGTTGACACCCAATCCTTGTCCGAAGGACACACCTGGACCAGTGAAAAGGCTTCGCCAACTCCATCGTTGGGTCGATTCGTTCGAGTTTGTCGACGCAGAGACTACGGAAGATCTGTTGAGGCTGGGATCGAGCAGTGAACCCCAGCTACGCTTTGTCCGCACGTTCGAAGAAAGCTGCGAGCTTGTAGCAGCAGCAACGGCGTCCTTCTCGATGTCCTTTGGTGCCGTCTTCTTTTCATCATGACCTGCCGACTCGTCCTTTCGGCGGGTATCGGACAAGGATGATTTGATAGATGGACGAAGAGGAGAAGGTCGACTGAAGGAAGAGGGAGCAAGAGGACTGGGACGAAGGTTCGTCGGTCTCTTGATCAGGAGAGGGCGACTCGGAGGTTGCGATGAAGAACGGCGACTTTGCACCGCGATCGGCGGAGTGACGCTATTCGTCGTGGTGTTGAGTAGCCGATCAGGATCGATCGCAGGTGAGTTGACAGTAGTCCCCGAGCTGCCGGTGTCGGAAGAGTTGCGTTGAAAGGAGATTGGCTGTGCGTCGTCGACGAACTTGACACGACTCGATGATGCTTTTGCGTTAGGACCCGAGCTGGAGGACCTGCGCGAGCGCGTCTGCTGCCGGCTGAGGCTCGCGCGTTGCTGTGAAGCCCTTCTCTGCGCGACGATAGCCTAAACGGATTCAGAAAAAGATAGAGTTTTGAGTAGTATTATCACGTACTCGTCGTTCGCGCTCTGCTCGCTGCTGCCGCTCGATGCTCCTTCCCCATAGTTTCCAGCCAACGACTGCTGCGATGGCGAGCACGACGCCTGCGCAGACCCCGCCCACAATGGCTGCGACAGGCACGCTAACTCCGGATCCAGAGCTTGATACGGCTATCGTCGGAACGGAGATGAACGTGGTCGTTGTGGTGACCTGGCGTCTTTCGTAGGGCGACATGGTGAGTCTGCGAGATCGTCGTCGTTAGCTGTTGAGGGCGTCGTCGCAGAGGAGAGAGGCGGCGAGAACGCCAGAGAGCGCGGGGGCACAGACAGCATGGGCATGCTCAGGACACGAGGCGACGTGCTGGCGAGGACGAGCAAAAATACGCGGGAGGTTTGTGCACGGCGACGAGGAAGGACGAGCATGTGGGCCGGCGAATGGGACGTTGCGGATGGACAGCCGGCAACCAAACAAGCCGGAGGAACGCCGAAGCCGTGGGCCGCGAAGGAGGGCAGCACGGATCATTCGTAAGTCGCCCTATAAATGACCGGGCGCGCTTACATAATTTACCGATTGTTGACCGGTAGAAAGCCTGAATCAGCTCGCCTTCAAGCTTCAACTCGCCCCGCTCGTCCCTCCTCCCAACCCTCCCAACCCTCGCCCTCCCCCTCGCCTCCATCTCTCCTCCCCGTCCTCCACAGTCCTCCTCGTCGTCCCCACCGTCGTCGCCGTCGTCGACGCACCCTCCCCGACGTCGCCCACCCGCCCGTCATCCACACAATTCCCGACATCCCCTCTTAGATTGCCGTCCAAGTATCCGGCAATGGATGCCAACGCGCCGTCTGTCCCTTCGCCTTCAGAATCGCCAAAACCAGCGTACGTCCCGTCGATCAGTCCATTCCACTCCACGGCTCATCATTGCATTTCGTATAAGAAGCCAGAAGACCCCCGTCGTGCGCGGTGCCCGCGCTTGCACGGTATGCCGTGCTGCGAAGGTGCTTTCCTTTCCTTCTCTTTTTAAATCCCCGTCTCCTTGACACAAAGTCAGATGAAGTGCATCGGCGCAGAGGACGGCCAGCAGCCTTGTCAGCGATGCAAGCGCTCCAATACAGAGTGCGTTCTCTTCGTCCAATTCCTTCCTCGACTGTCCGTTCACCCTCGTTTAGATGTGTATTCGAAAAACACCGTAGGGGACGCAAGCCCGGTTCAAAGTGCGTTGAATTCATTTGTCGTATTTCTGCGCTTGCCAAGGAGAGTTGTTCAACAGGCTTTCTGAGGCGTCCAAGATGCTGCGTCGATTGGAGAAGGGTCTCAACAACGCCAAGATGAAGTCGCAGGCAACTTTGCCTCTCACAGAAGCACACCTCGACGGCTTGAACCAAGCCCACGTCGGACTCGGTCAGCTCGGCTCAGTAGACGGTCGCCAATACCGCGACAGTGACATGCGCAGTCCTATTTACAACGGCCCTCAACCTGATCGAACGTATCAAGGGCACGCCTCAGGCTCAACCTCCCTCGACGACGACAACGACGACGGAGAGCCTGTAGAAGAAGGAATGTATCCCGCCAGGCTTATCAAGAAAGAGCGACAGCGTAACTCATTCTTTGGTACCGTCCTGGGTCCTTCGGCGGCCGGCCGAGCACCTGAGAACGGTTCCTCTTCTGTTGCATCTGCTCTCGATCGACCTCCGAGCTATTCGATCGACACGCCTTCGCCTTTGTATACCATCCCACCAGCGAATGCGCCTCTCGACGACCCTGTCAAGCGAGGTCTCATGGACGAAGCGACTGCCGAGAATATCTTCGACATGGTCCTGATTAGGCTCAATCCTTTTATCAACTTGTTCGATCCCGAGTTGCACACGGCCTCTTACGTCCGGAAAAAGTGTCCTTTCTTGTACACGACACTTCTGATGGCTGGCAGCAAGTTCTTCAAGCCTCAGGTGTATCCAGAGATTCGACAACTCGCCGAGCAGCACGCCGTAAGGGTTTTTGCAGAACTTAGAAAGAGTGTCGAAATTGTGCAAGCTTTCATGTGCCTCACATACTGGAAGGAACCGACGGATGACGGGGTACGCTCTTCTTCAGTTCGATCATTGTTACCTCTTGCTCATATACGCGACTAAAGCGCACCTGGACATATATTGGTTTTGTGAGTCGACGTGAAGGGAATGAGTGGGTATGAATATTGACTCTTCTGATCACAAGGCATGTCGTATGGCTGTAGAGTTGGGATTGAATCGATACACATCACGTCCGAATCCCCACGAATCTAACCTACAGCGTCTGGAGAGAAGAAATCGGGAACGGACTTACCTTGTTCTCTTTGTTCACGACCGTAGTTTGAGCATGCAGACTGGCCGCCTCTGGATGTTGCCCGAGGTCAGTTCTTCAATCGAGGAATATCAAATTTTACTCACACTTGAAACAGGATGATCTGGTCATTGAGTCGGAAGGTTGGCACGAACAAGTTCCCCAAGGCTCGATTAGACCTGAGGATGTGATACTGGCGGCATTTGTGTCGCTGCGTCAGATTGCCGTACGTGCTTATAACTTGTGCAATAAATTTCGGTTCTGAAGAAAATGTCGTTTACAGGTCGAGACCACGAAAATGTTCGAATTACAAAAGAACTCGTCGGGAACGGCCCAGCAAGACAATTTCGATTTCCTCCTCAACGCGTGTAATTTAAAGTTGGCCAGTTGGGCTGCGCAATGGACACAGGAAATGAAGCGAGGTTTGTATCATATTGCGGTTCAGTGCCTACCAACACTGACCACGGCATCATAAAGCGCACGGAGAATCTTTCCATCACTCATTCTTAGAATTCTTCCAGCTTTACGTCGGGTTGTTCTTGAACAGCTTCGGGATCCATGCATATCTGATTGGGGTTCGTATATCATGTTTCCGACTCAAACCGAGTTCTTACGCATCCGATCATTGGTCGTCTAGTCAAATGGACCGCCGCCTAGTCTGCAGGCGTTGGGGACTTGCTATGCGAACGCATCACGCTGCCTCGAAATCATCGTGAAGGAATTCGCCCGCGTTCAGATGCTGGTGAGTGAAGCGTGCGGGGACTTGCGCATGTTTTTTATTGAACCACGATGCAGCAGTACAGTCAAGAGTCGATTACCGTTATGACTGCTTATTGTGCTGTAATGCTTCTTCGGGTATGTGCTTGTTTGATTCCATGTACAGAGCGTTTGTTCACATACGAAATTACAGCTACTTCGGAAGTCCAACAAGACTGACTCAACGGTCTTTTCACTCATCCTGAATGCCGCCGAGGCGTACAAGGAAGCTGGCGCGATGATGTCTTCTTCCTCTTCGTGCATATTTCATGCCCGTTTTCTCAAGGCATTGGTGGAAAGGGAAGTTGCGAGGGCGCGCCATCACGGCACGCGGGACGTAGCGGACGGTCCTGCTATCGACCCAGCGCTGCAAGATATCACAATGACACCCGCTAGCTCTTCGGGCCCAACCACATACCCGCTGCCCACGCCTGGTCCAGAGAGCATCTCCAGTGGACCTACGTCGCCGCACAACCAAGCTCATCCTTCTCCTCCCTCGGGCCAGATGTCGGAATACTACTTCCAACAACAAGGATATGGGGGCCATGCCGGACAGCAGCAACATGTCCTCGCAAACGCTCAAGGCGAGAAGTCCATGGTGGAAGCGCAGCAGATGTATAACGGTGGTGTCGGGAATCCTGCACAGCAGCAAGCTGACCATTTCTATTACCACAACATGTGCCGCGAGCTGGGTGTCAGTGAGGGTGCGGACCTAATGGGTTACAATATGATGTACTTCAGAGAAAGAGGCGTAGGGGGTGTCGCATAATTTGTCTCAAAGCGACCCAATAGTTCATTGTACTTTCATCACAAATCCTTTTTTGTTCACTTATTTAGCAACGATGTAGGCAACAGATTCGTGTAATTTTGAAATTAGATAGATGGACATGTTGTACTGTACGGCAATCAACGAAGTTGGAATGCTCCGATTGTCGACCGCGCCTCCGTAATCGTGAACACCGGACGATTAGGCATCTAATCGACGCTGATAGGGAATATAAGCACATCATGGCCCACCGCAGCCGCTATCCTAGGTGTTCCCCGAGTCGCCAGCCAGTCGAAGTCTATTACCCTATGCGGTCGGGGGGCGACCGTAATGACAGTCGCAGAAGCACTCAGGTGGTTGATGTTGTGGATCTGGATTGCGGCGCCTTTCCCCATCCCTGATGCACTGGAGGTCGCGAAGAAGTCGGGGCTTGAAGGAGACCATCTGACAAGCGGCGGTTTTTTTTTCAATCGTTGAATTGAGGTGAACTCACGCTTAAGGCACACACTCACCGAAATCGGTCCCCACCGTCTCGTGTACACGGTCCAACAGCAAACGGCTTTCCGCCTCGGAGGTTTCCTATGTCCCATAAGGCGAATTCAGAGCCATAAACGGCGCCGATACTGGAGAACAATCAATAAGCGCAATCGCACTCGGTATAGTCCTTCAGAAGTACGTGTGGTCATACGTACAGGTTCGTATTGTCCCGGTGCCAAGAAGCGTAGCCTGAGAGCGATTTCGCGAGATTCGTGCTCGACTCCGCGAGGGCCCTTGGGTGGACGAGTTCCACAATATTTTGGAGACCATCGTCATCACGTTCCGGTTCGCTGGGATCCTTCTTCCAGTCAACAAGGAAGACTGAGCCTCTCGCATCCGAAACGAGCAGTTCCTTGCTCGTGGAAGGGTGTGATCCAACAGAGCAGAGGGGGAGTGCAAAAGGTATGACCAGCGCAGTAGGTTGATGATGATCATTTCTTTCCGAAGAAGCTCCTTCAAGGTCGCTTGACGTGTCAGCATTGAAGTCCGGTGAAGGATACAGGTCCCACACGATGAGATTCTTATCCTCTTAGGGAGTACAATTAGGAGCACGCCATGAAGGAGAAAAATACTGCTGGTAACTTACCGGAGACCGATGCAACGTGCCTCGCTCTGAAGTTCTGCCCGCCGACGAAGGTTAAGTCCGTTATTCGACCATGGTGCCCGGTCAAACCTCCTCCAAAATGTAGCATTGATTCACCTCCAGAGGATGTTTTGGAAAGTTTATGTAGCCCAAAGTCGTGCGTTGAAGCTACAAGCCTGTATCGGAGAAAGCATCGATTGTATCTTCGTGATACTCGTTCAAATTGAAACAGCAGAACTCACTCTATACACCACTCGTCAGAAACAGATGGCGAGACAGTCTTCGGAGACCATGCTAACGCTGTGACTCGCAGACCAACAATGAAAGTTGCGATGACTTGAACAGAAGCTTGATCCTGTTTTGAAAGGAAAGCGAGGCGGTCAGCGAAAGAATAGATAAATCGCAAGCAACATACACACTGAAGGACGGAAACGGATTCCTCGCCTGCGACAGCGAGCAGGTCGAGAGCGTCGTCATAATAACACGAGCGAATAGCTCGGACGGGAGACCCATGCGAGAATTTGATATCCATTGAGGTCGTCAAGTCGGGGAAGTAAGAACGAGAGACGGATGTTCAATTTGAACGTGTAGACGAACGGATGGACGCGGTTGTGGTCCGTGGTGCGTACGCGTCCGACGCGACTTTCGACCTTTCCCTCCAACACCCATCATGACCACGCGAAGCTCTCGCAAACGCAAGAGGATATCTAGCCCAGATGCTGTTCAAGAACCTGACGGTGTTGGAAACGGCGATGCTGAGGAGCAAGACGCGAAAGACACTGATCCAGTCTGGGAGTCTTTCAAGGAAGAGTACGGTGAATGTATGTCTTTTATTCGCCCCTCCGAGCTTATGATAATAAAACCTGTTTAGTTTTCGAACAGCTCCCTCTTTCCCTGCACAGAACTTTCGCGCTGCTTTACGAGCTTGATAAGCAGGCTCAAGGTGTGTCACCACTTCTTTCTGAACCGACAAGTCTTGACGTAGGGATTCCAGATACAGAAGCAGCAGTACTACCCGCAGTCAGGAAGTATTCACGAGATCGACTTTCTCTGGCGCGTACGGAATCGAGTGTAGCACTTAAGAACACGGACGAGAATCATCCCCTCATGAATGTAGATATCAAAGGGCGCTCCAGTTCTATCACAACAAATACTACCACGAGAGCGAAGCCTCCGAACACAATATTGCCTCACGTCTCGACTTTGCTGTACGAACTTGTACATGCTGCAGAGGAGAAGGCGAATCTGGCGAAATCAGCGTACGATACCGTGCGTTTCCTACTTGACACGTAGATGATTCTTAACGCGAAACATGGACTAGGTCGATAGGCACGTTCGCCTTTTGGACCAGTCAATAAAGGAACAAGAAGCTCGCCTGGGCATCGGACCTCGACCTGCTGGTTTATTTATGCCAGCGATTCCAGGGAGGCGAGGTGGGCAGGCGAACACCGACGACGCCTTGCCCTCTACAATTAACTTGGATGACCAGGGATTTCATGAGCAGGAAGCGCCATCGCTGAGACCGCCGGGAAGAGTGAACAGAACAAACCGTTCTGCTAGACCAATTGTAAGCTCAACGAATGTTGACAGAGCAAATTTAGAAAATCTCGATCATACGCAAAATAAAATGCAGAAAGGACCTCCGAGGACATTGCACGACCCTCCTGGACCCACAGAACACAAGCGACGCGAAGAACTCGTAGGAATTGGGGGTGGGCTGCCAATCGACCCCCACGAACCTCGGTATTGTTATTGCAACGAAGTGTCTTGGGGAGAGGTATGTCGCATTATATGCTGCCTTCACGTCGTTGATGTAGCGTTCAAAATCTAGATGATCGCATGTGATGCCGCTGATTGCGAGAAAGAATGGGTGAGTTACTACAGTGACACAGGGGTCAATGATTTCTGTTTTACTGTTTACATTGTAGTTTCATCTCGGTTGCGTGGGTATGACTGAAGCTCCGAGAGGAAATAATAAATGGTTCTGTACTGGATGTGAGGAAAAGCAGGGAAAGGGTAACAGTCGGAAGAAGTCTTAGAATACAAGGCAACATATTTGTACAATTATCTAAATCGAGGAGAGATAATGCGTAGATGAGCACTCGCGTAATCGGGCAGCACCTTGCTCAGGCGTCAAATCGCGCTGAGGCTCAGCCATAAGTTCAAAACTACGATAGGAATGAGAAGATTTCATCGCGAACAAACTCTGTGCTTACCCTACGAGGAACTTGCGAACTGAAGCACTGCGCAGGAGAGGGGGAAGCAGATGGACGTGTAAATGCGCTATGGACGTGTCTATGTCCCCAGAGGCCTTTGAAGATATCGGTGACTGGTGGATCCCCATAGAGTACGCGAATGAACAAGAAAACAGGTTATCATAGCGAACGGTCACTTCCGAGAGGATTTGCGCGAAGCACGCAGTCTCTTCTGGGGTCAACTCGGATATGGAGCAAATGTGTCGGCGGTAGGGCAACACTGGTTGAAAATCTTATCAACGACGGGAAGGTACATTATGTTGCGAGATGATAGCTCACGAAGAACTTCGAAGGGCCAGACGGCCCACCATGGGACAAGAGCGATCCAATGGTTGGTTTTCGCCACAACTCTTGGACCATTCTCTGTATTTGCCTCGAAGTGAGCATATTCGCAGAGAAGACAGGGATTTCCATTAGGCGGCCGGGGCGAGTCTGAGTGTGCTATTTCGGAAAGCGAATATTTCGTCAATGCACGGAGTTCCTTTTCTGCAATCGAGGGGATTTCCGACAAAGACCAGACCTGACTATGAGGGTGCGGATTTGAACAGCCCATCATCGAGCCTTTATTCTGAACGAGATTCAGAATTTCAACATCACAAGGACGAGCGAAATAAACTCGCCTCAAATATTTGGACGTATTTAATTCCTGGCTTAGAGCTTCGGTATTCGTAAACTCGTTTCCACTCTTCAACTACGTTGAGTAAGCCGTCTAGAGACATCCTGGCGAGGGTGACGTCGTGTCTTGGGTGAAACACGACGACATCACAAGAGCCATGAATAGGTTCCGCTCGCAGCAGCGGATGGTCGACAGATGGTGCCGTAGGGATAGGGGACGAGGGCAAAGCAGAAAAATCATTTTCAAACACAAATGTTTTTGTGTATCGAGGATTTGATTGTCCACCCGCTCTTTTGTTACCGGGGCAGAGATAGCAAGCTGGATCAAATTCAGGGAGTACAACCTGCTGTGGAGGTTCCGTCTGCCCAAGCCAGGGGCGTTTGTTGCGATGAGGAGAAACGAGGACGTATTCGTCGATGAGGGGGTTATCTAGAAATCGATGGTCATTGATTGAAAATACAAATTTCGTAAAAGGGATACGCGTACACCTCCTATGAGTGTGCGATGAGGGGTCGAAAACCAAGTCGTCCATTGCAGGTTGTTATCATGGTGTTGCTCATCGTGCTGGCTTTATATAAGTACGTTCCTACAAAGGCGCGGAAACACTGACCGGAGTGAGGTTCGAACTCGGGCCGGTCACCTATGTCACTGCTGTGACCGTCCTTGAATAGAAAGAAATAGTCACAGACTGATCTGCTGTCACTGTTGCCTCCTGCAGCGCTTCATCGACTACCGCCTGCGAGGACGAGTGCCAGCTCGACGCCAGCTCGAAAGACGCATTTTATGCAATGATGCAAGACAACGCGCAACTAGAGCGCAGAGAAGCGGCTGATCGTTCGTCCAGCGGAAGTGCACGCAGTGGTCTCCCTCCACACCCGGGCTATCGTGTCGCGAAGGACCACCCACAGAGCCAGCCTCCTGCGAACACTGAATCGTTCACAGACGAATATGGAGACGACGATATTTATCTAGCCTATGCGGCAGATCCGGAGGAAGTTTCGCAGGAGGAAAACAGTAAGCTCAACCAATTGTTATGTTCTTTCTTTATCGCCTCATGACTGGCTCGAAGCAGCGGGCGTGCATGCCGACCCTCCTCCTGCAACGTGAGATCCTGCAATGTTCCTCATCATCGCAGCAGCCACTTACATTATTATTCAAAGTTCGAACTCACAGTCCGCCAATCAGTTGAGCGACCAATTCAATACACTTTCTATTGCAGACTCCTATACCAATGGCCATCACCCATACCCCTCGTCTTCATCTCAACCTACCTATACCAATGGGTATCCTCAATACTACGATAATTACAACTATAATCAATGTGAATACTCCTTCTCCCTGCTTTGTCGTTACTGACGAGCGATCTCTATCATTAGATCATGATCCATCGGGTGTGGGTCCGCAGGTTGGGCAAGGATGGGACGGAACGCAAATTCCTTCAGCCGCTCAGTATGCCCCCTCAATGCTCGGCCCTCCCGCCTATGATCCATTGCTTGCCGCGGCATCAGACGTATTAGGCTCGTCTCTACCTCCTCCTGTACTCCAGCAACAGCATTTCGCACCCGACCTCGATCCTCAATATCGACAGAAGAATTATTCGGCCCCAGCAGGTGATCATGGAAACTATTATGATCAATCAGCAATACCTGCAGCATCGCATGCGAGCACCTCTGATTTATCCAATCTTCAAGATCCTTCTATGATATCTTTACAACCAAGCGTCTCCAGCTCAGAAACCGATAGTACACGCCCATCACTCCGTCGATCGGGTACAACTGGTTCAGTCAGCTTGGGCACTCGTAAGACCAAAGCGGTCGATCTAAGTGCGCCGCCCTACACCAAGGAGTATGTCGACGAGTACAGACAACGCATTAAGAACGATCCGGACCCAGAGGCCCATTTCCAATATGCGAAATACTTGATCGACGCGGCGAAAAAGATTGGGTCTTCTGCCCCAGATCAACGTGCGGTTAAGAAGTATCGCGAGATGCTCATTCAAGAATCCTTGAAGGTGATACGGAAATTGGCGACGCAAGGCGAAACACACTCTGAAGCCCAGTTTTTCCTGGCAAATTGTCATGGGACAGGCATGCTGGGTCTTCAAGTGGACCACGAACGAGCTTACCATCTCTACCTACAAGCCGCCAAACAGAACCATGCCGCTGCATCCTACCGTGTTGCGGTCTGCAATGAGATCGGGGCGGGTACGAAACGAGAACCCCCGAGAGCTTTTGCGTTTTATAGGAAGGCAGCATCGTTGGGCGATACGCCCGCTATGTACAAATTGGGGATGGTACTGCTCACTGGTGCATTAAATCAACCGAGGAACCCCAGGGAAGCGGTTTCTTGGTTGCGACGAGCAGCGGAACAAGCTGACGAGGAGAACCCTCATGCGCTGCATGAACTCGGACTACTGCACGAGAAACCCGACTCTCAGATAGTCCCCCACGACCCAGTGTATGCGAAGAGTCTGTTTACGAGGGCAGCGCAGCTGGGTTACACACAATCGCAGTATAAATTGGGTCAGTGCTATGAATATGGCGCGGTGTCGTGCCCTGTCGACCCCCGTCGGTCCATCGCATGGTATACTCGAGCAGCGGAGAAGGGAAATTCCGAGGCAGAATTGGCGTTGAGCGGATGGTATCTAACGGGGAGTGAAGGAGTCCTGAAGCAAAGTGATTCAGAGGCATACTTGTGGGCACGGAGGGCTGCGAACAAGGGGCTGAGCAAGGCTGAATATGCGGTTGGTTACTACGCGGAAATTGGTATTGGGGTGAAGCCAGACATTGAACTGGCGAAACGATGGTACATGCGAGCTGCCGGTGCGTACTATCATGGTGTATTTCTATCTCAGCTGAACGTCCGCGATAGCACAAGGAAACAAGAGGGCGATGAATCGCCTAACGGAAATCAAGAGATTGGGGAACAAGAGAGGACAAGCAGCGAGGCCGACGCGCCAGCAAGCGAAAGATGAATGTGTGATATCTTGATGTCGTTTTCCCTAGTCGTCTTCTGGATACCCCTGTCGAATGCTTGCTTTACGTCTGTAATTATTTTGGTTGTCCATACGGAAACAATTTGTTGCAGATTTCACCATTGACGCGATATCACCCAAAGACGTGATTTTAGCCTTTGTCCAAAGAGCTCCTCGTCGGTGACTTCAGTCGACTTCTGGTTGGCTGCACTTGTCATCCACTCTTTGATTCCTTTTATTTTTATATAAGATCTGTATCTAGCGCGTGCGTGTTAATTCACGTCTGAACAGGCATCCAGCATATGCCAGAAGGTAAGGGCTGATAAAAAAACTATGGATACAAATGTGGAGTGCAGTAAGTAATGCGATATTGAGAAGTGTTTGGATGTCCTGAAACCAGGATCGATAGAAAATAATCAAGAATTCAAGACGAAACTTCATTCGCATTTGGCTAGAACTTTCTTAAGCTCTGCATTCGTGGCTTCTAACTTCTCGATGGAGCTCTCTGCAGCCAACATCTTCCGCATGATATACGCAGAGCGGTACGCCGTAGCGGGTTTCTTCGACCACCAATGAGCACCGGAAGTTCCAATCTCTTTGAGCTTAAGTAGCTCTTCCTCGCACGATCGAACGGTTGATTCGGCGGAAGCAATTTTCTTCTCGTTGAATGAGATGTCCTGAAGGGATCGGAACACTGGATCTATAATGATGCGTCAGAGTGTACGGAAACTTCCCTGTTGAACTCCAATCTTACCTCCGACAAGGCGCTGGAAAACATAGCGATAGACGGGCTTCCCGGGTCTTATCGCCGAAGGTCGGCCTATCATATTTTCATGCTGAGTTGTGAGAGTTGTCTTGAAAAGAAGGGGCGCACCATTTTGCGTCACAATAGTGATCAGTTCTCCGTGCTCCATGTTACGCAGAGCCATTTCATTCTCTTTGAAGGGGAATTCCAATAGCAAATCGTGATACGAAACCTCATCTTTCTTTGACAAGAGCTTCAAGACGTGCCATGCCTGTACCCTTGTCCAGGGTAGGGACTTCTCGTCGTCGGCGTCCTCACCAAATGCATTCTTTCGGAGCTCGTTCGTCGACCGGCTGATGATATCTTCGACAGCTTCTTGGACGCCTTGACCGCTCCGTACTTTGTGCACGAGCTTGAGGAGGTTCAATGGCAGGGTCTCGGTCATACTAATTAACGCGCGGGACTCACAGTTTCAAGGTCACTGGCACGTCCACCAAGCTTTTCGATGGCCTTCATCTGCTCGACCGTAAATGTAACTTCCTTGTCCGCCTTTAGTTTTGTCTGAACGAAGGACAAGGCGCTAGATGAGTCTGCATCCGACAGAGCCACAGAGTGTAAAGGCTTCGAGGGAAGAGCTGAGAAGGGGAGATGTCAGAAGAAATATCAAACTTCAAACGTGATATTTACTCACCCTGTGCTAGCTGCTTTGCGTTCTCTCTGTTATCGCTGAGTACAATGACATGCGCGATATTGTGGTCCACTAGGGAAGCAGCCCATGTAGACATCACGGCAATGATATCGTCCCGTCCTCTCTTGGTCGCATAGTTCTTGATCACAACGATCGGCATCGTCTGCAAGGCTTGCATGTCGGACGGCGTCTTTTCCAGACTTTCCGTAGGCGTGGCTTCCCTCTCTGCGTCTTGCTCTGCGAGTTCAACGGATTCGGGATCTACATCATAGTCCTCCAAACGCATCCGTTCGTCTCCGACGCCCAGCTCAGACATAACACCGTTGCCTGCGACGCAGTCTAGTCTGCCGTCGTGCCATGTCCCGAGTCGAAGAAGCGCCTGCCTTCGAGCACGTTCGATGTGTTCCTGTTGAGCTTGTAGATCCGCCTCCGTCTTGTGCTCTGCAGCTTTTTGTTTGCGTTTGCTTGTGTTGACGAGTGCGGTTCCTATGACTTGCAGCATTTCCTTCACCTGCTCGGTGAGGGAGGTACTCAGTCCAGCTAGAAAATAGTTGTCAATGTCTGGTATGAAAAGAGAATAGAAACAGCTGCACCTTTCTGGCCAATGAGCCCCACACTCGCTATGTCAATGAGGTTGTTCAAAGAATTGACGAAAGGGAAAACAGGTTTATATCCTGTCTGCCGCGATAATGACTGTAAAACAGCTCCATCTGACCCCGCTGAAAATATCTCAGCACAGTCGATCATCAAAACGGGCCTACGAGAATCTCGATGAGATGGGCTGAAATTCTTAACGACATTAGACTGACCTTTCTACGTCTTTGAGTAGAGCTCGGAGCATCCGTGTCTTCCCGCTACCCTGGGGACCGTGCACGAATGTTACGGTATCTGCAACGGCGTCATGAAATACATTCATAGAAACTTTCAATCGTCACGCACTTGGGAAGTCTGACAGGTACGTCATCACATCGCGTTCAGCAGCTTCTCGCTCTTTCCAAATATTGGCATCCATAGCGACTTCCTCGGCAGTGGGCTTGAGCGCAAAGGAGAAGCTTTGAATGGTCTTCTCCTTAATCCATTGGAACCACGAGGAGCCTATGTATTTCAATGATTAGCATTACAACTTCGTGGGTAAATATAAGGTTCACTCTTGAGATCAAACCAACCCAGGAGTCTCCCTTCGACCATGAACGCTCGTATGGGATCGAATATCTTTATAGAATCAAAACGTTAATTAAAGAAGGATGTCGATTATAAAATAACTTACTGTATAAGTTAGGGAGCCAAGTAAGAATACAAGGATAGGAACGACGATACGAGGATGCGCTGCTGTCCAATCTCGTATTACGTGCGCCTTTATTGGCCGTTCAAACATGGTCAATAACTTGGTTGTAGAGCCTGAAGAACCGGATGGAACGGCAAGTCCATGGATACAATTATGTGCAATAATGCTTGACCGAAGGTTCATATATGAAACCAGAGTTGAGCGCATTGTTCCAGCTGGTGCTGGTGAAGGAGGCGTGATGTCCGCGATTTTGCCAAAAGGCTATCCAAAAAGAGATGAGTTTAGATCGAAGGTGTTGCTGAATTGGAAAATCCGCACCCTCAGAATTCCATATAGGTCTTCCTCTCGTACATCTGGCCCATCGTATGATATTTTCAATATCGGAGAAGCATATCTGTGCAAGTCCTTCGAACATTATTCATATATATGCACTCCTCCCAGATTTAAATAAAAACGAGCGGACCTCTCTCCAGGGCTTTCCCAGCACAGGCCAGAAGTCTCCATCTCTTACACCTATCCACGAAGGGACGCCGCCATGCTTTCTAGCTTCCCTACGCAGGTCCTCGACAATGTCTTGCACGGCGCTATCCTTGTCAGCAGAAGGTGCGGTGTACTTGAACTTCACGAAAACGCCGCCATCTTTCCCTCTGGGTTCAACTAAAGAGACATTGAAGCCATGTTTGTGTACAGCTTTGAGTATGTCATGCAGCTTGTCGAGAAGATCCTCTTCGCGGAAGAGACCAATGTAATGACGGAAGCTAATCCGACGTCCCAGTGTGAGCTGAAGTACATTTGCAAGCATTATGATCGACGTACTCCCAAGAACTTAGTCTCGTAGGAAAAACAGAGTTAATAAATAGCATCCCATCTTGTTCATCCTGTCGCGGAATGAGACCAAGCAGATGGGGAGTAACCTTCATACGCACTGGCACTGAATTTTGGTCCGGCGCATTTGTTGAGTTACCTCGAAGGCTGGTCGCTGCACGCCAGGATACGGAAGCACAATGTTGCTGGCGACGAGCGACACGTACGACCCTCAACATGATGCTGGTCGTCGTTGCTGTCGATTGCGGGTGCGCATCCTCCTCAACGTCGATCGACCAAAACAGTTTGCAGTTGGTGCCGCTTTGACGCGTACGTCACAGGGACAGAGTGTCACGCGTGGAAAGGGGTTACATAACACTACAGTGACCTCGCGGAGTCACGGTCACGGCGGTGGCCCAGCAGGCGTGCATTTTTGTGCGAGGCAATTGTGTGCAGGTGGTCGTCGTGCTCCGTCCAAGCGGACAGCCCTGCGCTCCTACTTAGCGTGCCAGGCCGTACATCATGTTTGCCTCATCCTCTTCTTCCTCCTACTCGTCCCCAAGAAGGGCGAAGTACGCTCAGCGCAACTCAAAGGGCATGCAGAGGTCGGGTTCCATCTTCAGTGCCATCACCAAGATCGTCTCCGCACCCCTCTCCTGGTTCGCGTCCAGCGACGGCCTCGAAGACCTTGGAAAGAGACAAAGGGTCGATCCCCCAGAGTCGGACGATGATGAGCAGGTTGGCTCCGTGCGCAAGCGTATGCGCGTTGACAGTCCTCCAGTGAGGCAGCATGAACAGCACTTTGCGGGTGGGTATTTGGACCCCCCAGAGGTCAGCGTACGCCGTTCGCAGTCAAACGTCCTTCCAAGACCCTCGTACCGCTCTCGCGTGGAGGCCACCAGCAGTCGCGCGTCCGTCCTTCGTGCCCCGTCTCTCAATGTTGCTCGCACTATGTCCATGGACCCCCCTGCACCTCAGTATGCCACTTACAACCGTGATCCTTCAGCCATTCCTTTGCCTCTCGACTCGCCCATGGACATCGCGCGTAATTCTGCTTCCGTCGGCCCTCGCGATTTGTCCATGCGCCCCACTACCTCGCCGTTCCGAATCCGCTCTTCATTGACTCCTCAGCCTTCGCCGTCCAAGCCAATTCGTCGCGAAGCATCCGCGCCGCCTCCACTGTCTAGTCTAATGTCTAGGCCAGTCTTTGTGAAGCCACCTATCGATGAAGAATTCTCCAGCAAGGACCTTCGAGCTCAAAAGACAATGTCCCTTGGTTCGATAGCGGAGTATGGTCGTGCAGTGAGTGACTCATTACCGTGTCAATGATTCGATACTAATCGCCTTAATTCTAAGTCTCGCTCGCCTGCTCGTGAATTGAATTTGAACGGCATGACTTCATTGCACAGTGCGCCGACAAAATTGAGCATGTCCGCTTCGTGTAAGTTTTCACTTTCATTCACGTAAACATAGTTTTTTGACGGAATTCGTTTATTATAGCTTCGTCGAATATCGCATCAAAAACATTGAGGGAGTTGGAAATGTATAAGACGCCTATTATACCTAGTCGATACAAGGATACAAAGGTTATTCCGGAATTTCTTCGACAGAAGAAAGTCCACGTACCCATCCCCATGTCGAAGAAAGATCGGAAGGTAAAACCAAGCTTGGGTATGGCTGAAAGGGAGGTAGATGCAGAATTGGCGGAGAGGGGGGAGAAGAAGCCATATGCAGGAAAGGGTAGTCTGAGCAAGATGCTGGCGAAGAGGAGGGCGGAGGAGGAAGAGGAGAGGTTGCAAGAGGTACCCGAGGAGGATGAGGTTCTCGAGAAGTCCACGAAAAGGGATGTCGGTGTAAGTGCCCGCATTGTGTCAGAATCGGAGGACGACCGCAAGTACAAGTCACGGTCAATAGCTGAGCTGGATCCATTCACGAAGCCAGCCACCTCTTACGATCGGAGCCAACCGTATGGACGCATTGGAAGGACGCGCACTCCGCGCACCGGTGCTCACGCCAAATCCGCCCAA
Source organism: Schizopora paradoxa (assembly GCA_001020605.1). Lineage (NCBI taxonomy): Eukaryota > Fungi > Basidiomycota > Agaricomycetes > Hymenochaetales > Schizoporaceae > Schizopora > Schizopora paradoxa. Next base: position 23,438 of record KQ085937.1, read on the forward strand.
CTTGGTCAAAGAAAATTGGGGAACAAGTTTTCTGCAGCTTTCGATGAGGAGGATAGCCTGGATGACATCTCGATGGAAGAACAAGCATCAGCGGACAAAGGCAAAGCACCGGCGTTTGAGGCGCCGCCCGGATTTTCTTTCGCTGGTGGCGTGAGTTGCATTATTTCTGAACTGTTCACAATTGTTACTCATTGTCTTTCACATCAGGCACCTGTTCAACACGATGCAGACAAGGCGAAGGAGCCTCCAATTTCGTCCTTGCCTTTCTCTTTTGCAAAACCCACTGCGCCTGAGCCGGTCAAGGCTTCTCATCCGGAAGCTTCGAAATCGGAAGTGCTCGAGGCTGCAAGTACTAGTGCATTTTCATTCGCGAAGCCGGCAGAAAAGTTGTCTGTGACCAGTGATGGCTTCGCCATTCCAGCTGCTCCAATCAAGGAAGTTCCAAAGGTAGCCGTCGTACCGCCAACTCCTGAACAATCTGCGAACGCAAGCGCGCCCAATTTCTTTGCATCTCCTGTAGTCAAGAAAGCAGAGACTCCGACCGCAGCGCCATCGGCCATGCCCAATTTCTTTGCCAACTCGGCGTTTTTGCAGGGGAATAAGTCCAGCGCTTCGGAATCTCCAGCACCGGCAATGAGCTCGTCAGCTCCTGTGATGAATTCTTTCTTGCCACCTGCGCCTATCAAGGATGCAGAGAATCCATTTTGGGATGGAAAAATGTCTACGACCTCCGCGCCGGAGAAACCCCAAATGTCGAGTTCGAAGCCTCTTCCTTTTGGAGGGGTGAGTAAACCGAGTGCTTTGCAGGAGAACAGACCATCTACGTCGACGATACCAAATTTCTTCGCTTCGTCTATGGCGACCCAACCCCCGACTTTGTCCACTCCTGCTGAGGAGCAGAGGCCTTCGAGTGCGCCCTCATTTGGATCTATGGTTGCCTCTCCGTCGACGTTCATGCCCACTTCAGCCTCGTCGACTCCATCAGGCTTTGCGCCGTTACTCCAGCCAAAACCTGCAGAGCCTTCATCCAGTGCCGATAACAACGTGCCTTCCCCGTCACCTTCATTTTTCACTTTTGGCGCGTCCTCCACAAACAACAACAAGTCCAGTACTCCAGAACCGACACGTCCTTTCAGTGCACCGATTATCTCTGCCACGTCTTCGCAAACGAGTGCGACGCAGCCCACGTCTCCTTTCGCTTTCGGAGCCCCTCCGGCATCGTCTGGGTCCAACGAGGCTCCCAAGAACCCGTTCGGCGGATCAAACGCGAGTTCTTCTGGATTTTCATTTGGATCGGCGCCTCCTGGGCAGGCTGAAGCTGCGAAAAGTCCATTCACCTTTGGAGCTCCTCCTGCGACGCCGCCGCTTGCTGCCGACTCAAAGCCAAACTTCGGTGGCTTTGGTGCTACCACAGGATCGGGCTTCAGTTTTGGCACACCTTCTAAGCCTGCTGAATCTGCTAGCATCTCTTCCTCTAGCACGCCGTTCATGTTTGGAAGCACGTCCACAAAGCAAACAACACCTCCCAAAACACATGACGACAAGGACATGGCGATGGAAGAGAGCCCGACACGCATGGACACCAATGGCAGAGTCGAGAGCAACGACAAGCCTGCGCTATCTCTGACGTTCGGCCCGCCGTCGACATCGGGCTTCGGACAGAGTAACGCGAGCTCTTCAGGCTTCTCGTTTGGATCGAATAATTCGTCCAATATATTTGGGTCCAAACCAGCAGAGGACGAGAGTAAGAAGGGCGGCTTCTCGTTTGGCGGTAATATTCCAGCTCCTCAGATCTCCACTACGTTCTCGTTCGGTCAGAAGAGCGAAGGTTCCTCGACGCCTACGACGTCGTTTGGAGGAGGCGCAGCTGCAAATCCGTTCTCGCAGACGACGACCCCGACATCTGGCTCGACGCCGTTCAGCTTCGGTTCTGCTCCCGCGGCCAATCCCTTTGCGGCGCCTGCGTCTGCGCCCGCTCTCCAGCAAACACCGTCGTTCACATTTGGGACTCCTTCGACAGCGCCTAACAACCCGTTCAACTTCGGGTCTAGCCAGCCGTCGTCGCCTGCAGCCAGCGTTTCTGGGTTACCGCAGTCTCCTGCAGCCACCAATGCGCCATTCACATTCGGGCAGCCGAACGGCGCCGCCACGACCACAGCGGCAGCGAGTCCGTTTGGATCTCCAGCATCCGCTGGCGGAGCCCTGTTCAATATCGGTGCACCTCCTCCTGGAACACCTCGTCCAGTGAAAAAACTGCCTCTGAGACGCGGAGGATCCGTCAAACGCTAATACCTTGTTTCTTTCTTTTTCATGTGTCTGAACTATGGGAGTTCAGATATTTTCTCTTGTTACCTTTCTGTGTGGATCTTGCCGCATTGTTTTCTTTATTTGTTTGCTCTCGCATTCAAGGTTGTCATCGCATAGTTTTGCTACATAGGTAGGTAGATAGGGTAAGCTGATAGTTAGTTTATCGGAATTGAACACTCTTTGCGGAATTCCGTCCGCGACTTTGCAACCTGGGAGTCGCTCTCTTGCCGTCCCACCTAAGATCCGTCACGGTGCGCCGTGCATGAGGCCTGAGGAATTCGAAGTCTCGTGTAGTATCTCTTTTATCTTACTCGCTGATTATTTGGGGAGGAATGGCGAACACTCTCCCACCTTTTCTTTCGGATTTGTCGGGGCGATCTGTGAAGATGATCTCGCCTGGGATTCGTCCGGATTCGTGTAACCGGGCTCTGCATTCTCGATTCGCAGTTTGCCCATGTCTGGGCCCGCCGAGCCGTTTTTTTCATAGGAGGCACTTTGAGCGCGTTGCATTGGTTCGCTGTCACCTGCAAGACAACCCTTCTCCTCCTCCCAATATCATGCCTTGACCCGCATCCGCTCTTTCTATCTCTTTCTCTCCTACTCTCGCCCACTCCTACGTTTCCAGGTCTCGAGTGCGTCTTCCCTGTCTCTTACGCTCGCTAACGATTGGGTGTGCTGATGTTCAAGTGTTTCACGCTGCAGGGTTTGTGATTTGTGCTCGGGGCATCATCAACCGCACAAGTCAGACAGACAGCCTCCCCCATCCCTTTTCTTCAAAAAACACGCACAATGGACGTCAGTGCGCTCTACGCCATGCTTGGGATACGCCCAAGCCCGCCACCAGCACCGGTGTATCGCTGGACCACAGAGATCATGGCGCTGCCCACGGAAATTTTGGTGTCGTGCTTTCAGTTGGCCTGCGACGCGGACGCGGAAGAGGATGCCAACCTTAAGTCGAATATGCTCGCAGCTGCCCCTCGTCCATGCCATCTCCCCCGCGCCGTCGCACTCACCCACGTCTGCTCGCGATGGCGCACAATCGCACTCGACACGCCACGTCTGTGGTCGAAGACTCAGATCACGGTGAGGCGTGTCTCACCGTTCAGCGAAGGCCAGCGTCGGTTCCTCGAGATGTGGGCCTCGCGTAGCCAGGCAGTGGCGCTGGACGTGCACGTCGTCCTGTCCTGCGAGTTTGAAGCGGCTCACGAAGACGAAGATGCACTTTCAGTCCTCCAGGCGATCGGTCAACTCGCCATGCAACACAAGTCAGCGTCTCTTCCAGCTAGTGACCTGATGAGCCGTTCCGCAATCATCCCGGACGCAGAGCCAATGCTTGAATCTGGTTTGGATATTGCAGCCTCCATTGCACAAGAAACTTATTCGCTCTACTACATGGATGCGAAGGATCATGAAACAAGGACCAAGTCTTCCCTATCGCCGCACGCAAATGACAACGATGACTGGGACAAACAGACGTCTTTGTATGCGGTGCGCGTAGAGGGACTCCGCCAACATGCCCGTCCGGATGGCGTTGGGTTACCAGGCCTCATACGCGATCGATACGGCGCTTTGCAGACGTCGCTCACGACGCTCAACCTCCGCGGCGGGGCTGGCGGGCGACAAACTCAGACACTTTCAGCAGAGGACCTACTTATCCTCCTACGCGACTTCCAGCGCCTGCGCCACGTTCAAGCGCATGTTACCCACCAGCACGACAACCAGCGTCTTCACGTTCCCGGGACGCCCCCTGCCCTTCCGCACGCGCCTCTAGCGCATCACGATCCTCAGATGCAGAACGACGGAGCGGAGCTTGCGGAACATGTAGACAACCACCATCATAATCAGTTGCAGCAGCAACAGCAACAGCAGCCACAGCATCATCATCCCGATCCCGAGTTCGACGATGAAATCGTGACTGCACCGCACCTGCAGCATCTTGACCTCTCTTGGGACGCCGTCGCCAACGCGGGGCTTGCCCTCCGCGCCCTGCATGCTCCTGCCCTCGCTCAGCTTGCACTGCGCCGGCGCGGTGCGTCGCCCTTCTGGCTGGGTCACTGGGAGCACCTTTTGCACTTCCTATCGCACTCCGGCGCACCTCCCTTGCAAGCACTCGTGCTCAAGAACCTAGACTGCACGACGATGCACCTCGGTGCGTGCGTGTCGCTCTGCGCTGGGTCGCTTGAGGGACTCGCTTTGGATGCGTGCGTGTTTGATGACAGCGAGATGCGCGGGCTTCGGGAAGGCGTGAGTCGGTGTGGTCAGTTTAAGATGCTGAGCGTGGTAGATTGTCCTGGTATTACAAAGGGCTGGTGCGATGGCATGGAGAAGGTGATGATGAGACGGGGAGTCGAGACAAATATCCGGATGCTGGAACCCAAAATGATGATCAAGGCTCCTGGCATGTGGTAACTTATTCTCTCCCTCAGACATTGTAGTATCTTCCTTCATCTCACATTTTCTTGTATATCTTCCCTTCACTGTATCTTTGATCATCCAAAAACAAAATAAATTTACTTCCTCGGTACAGTATTAGTGGTACAGGTCGTTGGTATTTGTAAAAGCCGTCGAGTCAAGCCGTCATTCAAGCAACAGCAATTGCTTGCACAAGGGACTCGTAAGTCTCCCCCTTTCCAGTCAAGTCCTCCTCTTCAAGGATCTAATGGGGATGGTAGGATTGAATTTTTTGCGAAGAAAAGCTCGTCATATCAGCACATACCTTTTTGCCCGTCTTGCTGATCTTCGCTGTGAGGTCGGCTTGTGATACAGGGCCTTCAACGAGAACAGTTTGAGATGTAAGGTCGACCTTGTATTGGTCGATGCCGACGCCTGTCGTAGCAAATACGTCAGCTGCATGCTTACGACACAAGAACAATAACATACCATCAGTCGTTGCCTTCTTCAGTGCTCTCTCAACGGCGCCAGAGCAGCCTCCGCAGGTCATCTGAATGAGGAGGTGAGTATAGAGTCAGATACTAAGATGTACGAGCCAAGAGCTTTCGTGACGTACCTGGACCTTGTAGCGGTAAAGGTGAGCATCAGCCTGAATTCATCCACAAACCTATTAGCCGCCCATTTGCCAGCACGCGATAGCAAGTAGACGCACCATCTCAAGCGATCACAACGAAGGCGAGTCTAAAGTGCGAAGTGAAGTGCGGGGGAGAAGTGCCAGCGATCGATGAAGAGGACGACCTTATATATGCGCCGGATGAAACTCGCTGCTCGACGTGGCGATGGCGATGGCGCGATGGCGATGTGATAGTTGCTCAGTCAGCTTCTCGAATAGCGACTGTCGCAGCCAATAAATAAGGAATCCTGGATACCGAGGTGTGTCAAAGCCGTTCTGATGATGAGTAAAACGTCTAAAGACGTACCTTCAGCACCGGAACCAAGTCCAACGGTTTGGAATGTGGATTAGTCAGCAAGACGCATTGCTGAAAGAAATTAAAAATTCGCGAAGAAGTATATACAGCATCACTGTAAGCTAGGTAGTACGAGGGGGAGGTTCAGTCGGGGGGACACCCCAGTCCGGAACACCTTTGGGTCGCTCGATTCGTTTCTGGTCCCAGTCGTCTGATTTCTGTGCTTGAAGCCGCTATTCCAAATCAGAAATAAGTACTTCAAAGAAATTTGAAATGCTTGAGCGTACGTAGTATTCTTCCCGGATGTCAAACTTCTTTTTCCGTTTGTTCAGACCCAGTTCCTCTTCCTTTGTCACCTGAAAGCAAAGGGTAAGCTGTCGGTTCTAAGATTGAAGAATTGAATTTGCGCACCTGAGTCGCTCGCTGGTTTTGAAGGTCATACCGCGTCTGAGTAATGGAGGTCATCCCGAAGGACGCTCCGACAATTATGAGGAGGAATGGCACGCCGAACAACGCAGGATGTTTCCGCACGACTTGCGCCCATGGACTGGGGTTTAAGGGATTCGACTGAAAGGTTGGCATCGCTCTCAGCCAGCCTATGTATGCTCGTGCATGGGTGGACTCGGTCCTATAGAGAAATGGCCTTTCCTCGAAGACACCAGGTTCCAAGGTGCTTTCAGTTTCCGTCAAGCAAAGAAGTCGGCGCGAAGACTGAAATTTCGTGCATTTGGCTGAATATTTGTTCCCACGCTTCTGAAGAGACGATCGCCCGCCACGAACTCGCCTTGAAGCTTGAAGGCTTGAACTCATCCACGCCCTCGACGACCAGCTATCAAGTGAGTATGATATTTATATCTCCATGATCTATCCCTAAATCTAACAACATTTGCTTGTAAAGAACTTTAGCGATGGCTTTCCTCGGACTCCGTAAATGGCCAACACCAGCACGTCTCCTCGTCACTCCAAGTTTTACCTACAGCTTATGACTTTTATTTCTGTCATTTAGGTGTTGAAGCCCATGTTACCCTTCATCGCTGCATCAGGACTCACTTTCTATCTCGTTGGAGCATTACAAGATATGGGCGTAAAGTGTACGCAATTCATTTTGTCAATTCCCCAACGGGTCACTGACGCTTCCTCGGTCTCGTTTTTACAGCGGAGACTTACGCTAAGGATCCGAAGAACCCATACGCTGCTCAGATTGCTCATGAATCTAAGAGCCACCACTAGAAGCTGAAGCTCAGCCCATGTCATGTTTGCGACCAGCTGTAGACGGGAGCGTAATTATTTAAAATATCTTTGCATCTCCTTGCTCGAAGCGACAACACGACGTCTTCAGTTCGATTCCGCGGAAAACATGAGTGAAGAGCTTCTCCGACATCCAACCCTCTGAAAGCTGGCGGTCGTTGCTCTCTTGCCGGACAGCACCCCGATCGAGCAGAGCACCGACGCAGGTCAACCGGTAAGCAACTTTCGCTTTCGCATATCAACGGGGCATAAATCTCGACCTCAGTCGAGGCCCGCCCCTTGTTTATCTTGCTCGTCGTTTACCCGAAGCCCCACTCACCTTGGGTTTTGACCCGTTGAACCCCCTTCCCCGTCTCTTTCGTCTCATCGACGTCCGCCGGATATCCTGAGTCCCGTTCAGTGATGATCTCAGACCTCCGAATGGACATAAAACTGTTTAGGTGCGTTTATTCCGTGGTTGTGTTTGATTTGCTTCCGTATATCCTGTCACGTCCGAAGTTATTATATTCCACTTGCCTGTCGAAAGAGCTCACCGCTTCGCCCTCATCTTGTCCGCACAGCTCGTGGACGAATGAACCTCGGCGAAGTCGATCGTCGCCCACGTCTCCCCAATGCTCGTCTCTGTGGTAGCATTGCTCGCGGGTGCTTGGTGTGCACGTCCAGCAGACGGCGCGCCCTTGCAGACCATTGATGGATACCAGTATCTAAACGAGTCTGGCATCATCACGATATACAGCGCAAATGGCGATTTCATTACGCAGGGCACTGCGACGGACGGCGGAGGTGTGGGTTCCAATGGACCTGCGATTTTATGGATTCTATTCGGAATATTTTTGGGTCTCCCTTTGGCTGGAGCGGGGATTCGCCTTGGAAGGTATTCAACTGGCATGGGATTCGGACTGCTTCTCACCTTTCTCTGTGTGTATTTCATCTTTTTGCTTTTTGCTTTTTGAAACTTCTTACTGAGTCTGCTTCAGCATGGATCGCGATAATAAACACCATGTCCTCCAACGGCATTCCTGACCTAGCCGTCGTCCTCGTCCTGTTTCTCTTATTCTTGTGCGGATTCGTCGGAGGGTTTTTCGCCATTGATTTTCGATCGGACGTCTTCCTGGGTTTGGTGGGAGGAGCTTCCGTCGCGATGAGATTAGTGCTGTTGAGGGACAATCTGCTCATACCGGTCGAATTTGTGAACTGGCTATTGATCGGACTGTTCGGAGGACTAGGCTTCATTCTTTCAGTTTTCTGGCAACGATTGGGTGTTGTGAGTGTCTTCGACTTATGCCCATCCGTACTAAGTGCTGAAGTCATGCAGATCTTTGGGACCGTTTCTTCGGGCTCGTTCCTGGTACTTATCGCCATTGACTCCATTGTGAACCAACAGGATGGACTTTCGCGGGGCCTGCGACTGTTATTCGATAAAAACAAGGCCCATGTAGCTGTTCGTCATTCTTGTCCCCATGTTAGCAAACTCAAGCCCGACTAACGCACCGCGGCTGAACAGGATATTGCGATAGATGGTTACTATCCTCTGGCGACCACCTTAGCTTGGACGAGCGTATCATTAGCCTTGATGTGAGTGCTCGCTCGACAAACTCTGCGGACATGTGAAATTAATATACGGTATACCAGCCCATTTGCCTTCGGGTTCCAATACTACTACTGGAGAAGCATTCCATTCTGGAGTCCGGCGACTGAACGCGCCCTCTCGTACTACGCAAACTCGCCGCAACCAGCGGAGAAAACGGTCAAGGACAACGCATACATAAAAAAGCATCGTGAAAAGCCAAAGAACGAGCGGGCGAGCATCGGAATTGATCTAAAGCGCGGTCCCAAGATGCCAAAACCTATTAGACTGACTTTTGGGAAGTCAACGATCATGAAGCCAGAGAAATCGTCGGAAGCCCATAGACTCAGCTTCTGACATCGATCAGTAGACGTGAACAGGTCTTTCCATTTTGTTTTCGGATAATTTATTCATACCCATTTCCAAGCAAAGAAAGCATTTGTACAATACCACAATACCACACTTCTATATAGACTGTACCACTAGTTGCAAGTTTTAATATACAATGTCTTGATGAAAATGAGCGAAATCCATTCCAATACGTCGAAACCTCTCAAATTCGAAGCCAAAGTGCGTCATGCAAGCAGAGCTACGGCAGCCCCGACGACCGCGATCGTCCCGGCGACAGCAAGCCCACTCATGACCCGATCAATGAACTTGTCGACCACATTCGATATCCAGTTGATACTGTCTTCGATGCTACTCTCCACCGAATTTCTCAATTCTACTCGAGGAAGGAATTCCGAGGCGTAAGCCTTCGTCTCGGTAAGAGCTGGAAGATCTACGACCTTTTTTTTGTCTTCCATGTACCACCGAGACGCCTCACGCAAATTGTGCGCTGTGTTGCTGGGGATGCCTGTCGCATTGTAAATCCACTCGAAACCTGTGGAGACCTCGTTCATCAAGAAGACCGGATCGCGTCTGAGGGCCTCCATCCAGCGGGACTTGCGAAGCTCCCAGATCTGGTCTCTGTACTGCTGCGAATTGTTGAAGAGAAATTGCAGTCCGTACTCCAGCGCCCGCCCTTCAACTTCCCCACCCTCGCAGCGTAAGCCAGAAAAGTCGAGATCGAAGGGAACTGTGCCCTGGCCAGTTTGTATGAAGTTCGAAACTTCGCTGAGGGTCGGAGGATAGGAGTATGACAGAGCAATGGCGGCGAATCCGCCCAAAGATGCGGTGCGGATAAAATGAGTTCCATAGCGGTGAAAAAATAACTGATACTGTTTCGTCGATTTTGGATCATTGGGTCTCCACGGCGGGAGACTCAACAGCGACGACAATACTTCGGTGGATATTTGCGCTGAAGACGAGCCAATTGTCGCTACCGCAATCTCCTTGATGGCATAAATTGTCGATACATTTCCACCAATTTGAGGACCTTGGTAATCGAAGTCGTGCAAGACACGAGGGGCGAAAGTAAGGCTAAGCTGTTTTTCAAGGTCGCCTGGAGATCCACTTAAGCTAAGTCTTGAAAATCGGAAATCCTCTGCTTGACGTATGTGAAGCTCAGTTGCGTTGACAGCTCGACCACCTCCCACTTTGCCTGTAATCGGATTTATGGTGGCACCAAGCAACAAGCGAGCCAACGAATCCAGAGCATCCGTTGAGGTCGACGGAGGTCGTAACGTTGTGCTAGACGACATAAGAGACTGTATTGATATAGGGTGAGGCTCATGTGACGATATGAAGGAAATCTATCCATACCACATTATCCTGAACTTCAGGAAATCTTTCACCAGCTACCGATCGAGCGATTGTCGATGATGATTTGTAGGCCACCTCTCCACAGATAACGGAGCCCAAGGAGTGCAAGCCTTGAAGATCGCTTCCGCACCCATCGTTCCTCTCGAATAACGATTTCAGATGGTAGAAAAGGTTCCGATGGGATTGCTCTCCGTTTGGGAGATTCCTGAACCTCTTCAGCGCCTTTTCCGACGAACCTTTAGAAGCAAATTCATCAGTCCGAAATCTCAATATCATACTGTTTAACGAACCATTTTCGACGAAGGCCACGGGTACCACATTGCCAGCTCCAAATATTTTGACTGCAATTTCCTGGATAATCGATTCTTTGACCAGTGCATCCTCTTTCCATTGGACACCTGCTTCCACGTCGGTCATGTCATGGCAATCTGTATCATAACCCAGCATCGAATGGGTAACCACAACCACAATATTCCGACGTTCGTTGTCGTACAGCCCAGAAGAATAAAGGTACTGCAATGACTTTCCGACGTCCGAAGTGAAGTTGTTGACATCGTTCTGAGCATCGTGCTTGATTGAATTCCAAGATGCGGTGACGAGAATGGCGTTGGGATAGACTCGATTTCGGAATGTCGGCGAGCACTTGGAAATATGTCCATGTCCAATGCCTTCGCAAATACTCAAAAATTCCTCCGCCTCTTTCTCTCTAGTGCCAGAGGAGAAAGTCTGACAGTACTTGCGAAAGAGGATTGTGTTTTGTTCTCGATCCGAGAACGTGGTATCCTCAAGCCCTGGGGTATCGTCAAACGACAGATCCAATTCGATGTCATTTTGGACGGCCGGAATCGTTACTCGCTGAACTTCTTTGGTCGTTGAAGCGTAACGACCTGTATCCAGAAGGTTCGAACCAACGAGCTTATTGATAGTGCGCGATTTCCCGGATCCGGATCTTCCCATCAAGAGCATCACCACAGTACCACAAAGACGACCAGTTGAAAGTCCCGAAGCATACTTGACCAGTACGCTCACTAAGGACCTCTTGCGAACACCGAGTGGGATATCTTGGTTTGACGACAAGCGAGTCACCAGGCGGCGCAGCTCATCGTTATCCCTTGGTATTCTCAGGATATCCGAGCTTGAACTCGTTGGAGGAGATGATACCTCCGCTGATGTCAAGGATGCAACATTAGGAGTTCGGTTTGTTCGAGAACTAGTACTCGTGTTGAATCGCGCTAAAGATTCGCTCATTATCAAAACAAACTGTCGCTGGCAATGGTGTCATTTACTCACCTAAATTATTCTCACTTAGAGATAGAGACTTCGTGGACATTTAGATGGCGAGATAGGTGAAGGTGGAGTAGGGCGTGCAGAAGGGTCGTGTTGAACGTTGCATTTGTGTAAATATTAATGAACACGCAAGCACGCGAGGAAGTTCTGGGAAGAGTCATTTGAATCTTTAGTAAAGTAAATTGATTGCAACAAGGTCTCTTACCTCGACTAGCCTTCAGTAAAGCCTTTCATAAGGACAACTCCTTCCAAGTAGAGATGAAGTGGTGACCACCGAGTTTTTTAGTTCAACTTGACTTCGCACGATCACCAGCGCCTAATTTAGCACTGCCTTCGATTTTCTATACCTCCTTCTTATTGTAAGTATTACATCTGCGAAAACTAATTTACATGAACTATGCACGACGAAAGTTTATCAAGAGATTTACTGAATACTAAAGAAGCGACTGTACCAGTGTCTGACTGGGTCTAACACAGGAACCGACAGATACCTTCACGGAACGCTATTCTAATCATTCAAGGAACGCTATTCTATTCATCTTCAACCTCTCCAGTATTTGCAGAAGCACGGTCCTCATCAGAGCTCCGACTTCTGCTCTTGGGCTTGGACTTGGATCGTTCGTCTGCCGACCAACCGACGAGCTCAGTCCAGAATTTGGTGAAACCAGACCCGTGTTTCTTCCTTGGTATGCTCGAATCCGTCGATAGCGAGTCACTGCTCTTCGCACTACTCGCGTAACTCTCAGCGGCAGAACTCTCCTGCGTCGAGCGTCGATGTAAGAGAGCGGGTTTCACTGGGGGCCGCCGGCGGGATGTTCTCTGATGACCTCGTACTCGATTATCTATATGAGACATTGAAAAGTTTCGTTCCCCATACAGTTGCTGGTGCTTACCTTCATCCAGGCTTTGACTATCCTCGATTCGCCGCCCATTGCTCGTCGAAGGCAGAATCCTGTCCCGATCGCTCAAGTCAACAGCTAGACTGTCTAGGTCGTCCTGCAGCGCCGTCTCTGGGTCATGAGAAACGCCGCTTTCATCCAGTGCACTCGTGCTCCCATATCCATCACTGTCCTCGCCCGACAGCGTGCTAAATGTCTCCTCGGTGCTGTTTGCCATACTCCCGATGCGTTTATTCCGACCTTCACGTACAGCTTCCTTTGTGAGCGAGGAAAGTATGACTTCGCGCTCGTCGGGCTTGTACTCGTTAAGCCAGGCCTGCATCGATTCGAACATGATGCTTTGAATGAGGGAGTGGCGGGATGCGAAATACGGATGGTGGAAGGCTTCAAGGATCTGAAATTACGGTTACAATAGCAGCGAGAGTACACGAAATATTCTTACCTTGTTGACCACTTTGTCCGGGTCATCCCTCCGCTCGTACCACGCCTGAAACACCCCGTTAATAATTTGCATGATACGTTAGACACCTTACACGCACATGAACAATCAAGTCAACAGTATGCTCGACGACGACCTGCGCGACCCGTCCAGCAGGTTCATTAAGAATCAAGTCGACGTGATCCTTGGCGAGGATACTGTGCGTCGGGTCTGAGGCATTTGGATCGTCAAACACTTCGTATTGTGCTCTGATGTCGATGACAGCCTGGCTTTGTTCATGGAGCGCTAGAGTTACTTCTTTGATGATAGGCTGCAGAAGTCGGTCAACCATGCAAGCCATCGTCAAAGGTAAGTACTCACAATGAGAGCCGGAGCGAGGAGTGTATACACGCCTAAAAACGAGCAAAATTAGCATTTATTTATGTCGCTGGCAGGGTTAGCTCTTCCCGGTTACGCACATTGATTAAGCAAATCCATAAGCTGTTCCAAGAGATCTCCGAGGCCGGGAATGCTCTCGATACCTGCTGCTACGCCTCGAGCAATCCCATCGCGCCATGTCAGAACGTCGAACAAGAAGGCTTGCACTTCTTCAGAAGGAGCGTAGTGCGCGGGGCCTGCCTTGCCCTTGCCCTTATCCTTTCTCCTACCCTCATGACCTTCCTCCTCTTCTTCTCCGCCTGCGTCTTCACCACTGCCCTCTCCTTCGTCACCGTCGCCGCTATCGACAGATTCCTGTTCTTGGTTGCGTTCGGAGAAGTGATGGCTCTTCGCTCGCTCTTCGAGCTGTTCCGTCGCCTCGACTTTTTCCGAAGGCTTGAGCACCGCGGGTAGGCTGGCGAGGAAAGAGCGAAGGGTACTGAAGGACGATGTCGACTGTGCCTGTTGATAGAACGGCTGATGCTTTAGCACATCCTCTTGTAGATAGAATGAAAAAGGTGGGCTCGAACCTCTTCCATGTGCACGGTGAGGTCGACGACACTTGCTTGGCTCAGTTGACTAACAAAAATTGATCTCAGTTGCTCGCTTTCTTTCGAAATTTTTAGTCTTCTTACTCTGACGCTTCCCCTAGGATTGAATGCATGAAGTCCGCGCTTCCAAAGGTGCCTGTCACCAGCGGAGGGGCTTTCCCATTTGGTGTTCTGACAAGCACTATTTCGCAGGTCAGAACCCCTCCAACAGAAATTTGACTGGACTGCGTCTTACCGTTGTCTCCAACATGACAGAACACCTCCTTATGTCCCATCTTCCTCAGCGCAAGCTCGCACCAATTACTATGAGCAAGGAGGTCCTCGAGCGTATGGAGCGCCGTGCCCAGCAGGCGGAACGCCTCCCACATCTCCTCGCAATCTTCCTCAGACTCATCCTCGTCCTCGCTGAACTCGCTCCGGCTCCCATCCGTGCTGACGCTCGCCGTCGAGTCTCTCCTCGGCCGCGACGTGTGGTGGGCGTGACGCTGCTTGGGCGCGTTGGGTAGGTAGACGAGGCGGCCCAGCGCGATGCATTCTTTCAGTGTGCGTCGGATGTGCGCCGTCGAGGTATCCCAGGAGTGGCCTTCCGTCGCCATGTATTTCTGGCGAGCATGGATGAGTCGTTCATCCGATTGACTGTAAACGCAGTCAACTACTAACCTTCATCCCATTCTTCTTGTCTATCTCAAGTTCCTTGGGATTGACAGGAGGCCGAAGCTGAGGATGAAATTTCCGCGCGTCCCCTTCTGTCTCTGCGTATCGCCTATAATAAAAACGTAAACGCAGGCGCGTCACGGAGTTGCCAACACAGTGATATCTCGCAAGGCGGATTACTTAGGATTATCTATGTGCTCCTGTAGCAATTTGGAAAGGAGGAGAGATGTGTTAGCTTACACGAAGAAATAACGCGTCAATCGGACAGACGTACCACAGGTAAGTAAACTCCGAGTCTTTCTGGGGTAATATGGAATTCTCTGGTTGCGTATCCGAAGCTCTTTCAAAGACATTAGAGAGCTGAGAAGTCGAGGTCGAAGTTGAAGCAACCGACCATAAAACCGAGCGCCTGGATAATGAGAAGGAGTGTTTCGTGAGTCAAGGCGCTCAGCCCCCCAACATCTACCGCTTGCGAATAATCTCTCAACCAATTCCCCTGTGTAAGCGCGTTTCAGGCCAAACGTGAAAGTCCGAAGGATGGCTAAGCTCACAAAGTATATTCGCCGCACATCTGCCTTGCTGAACTTCGCTGCAGCATTGCCTTGGAGGACGGCCCCAAGGCCCTTGGTCGTGAGGGTGGTGAAGAGGTCGATTAGACCACCGCCGCCTCCTGTGTGGTGGTGAGGAGTCTTTGGGATGGACGTGAGGATGTTTGCAAGATCTAAAAAAGGTCATAGAGATCATGCTCCGGTGAAAGAGTTGTTCTTTTATATGGCACACCTCCATGTCGAAACGCCCGATCATGCAGGAAGGCATACGCCGGGATCGACCCCGCCCCAAAACAATAGACGCAGTCGGCCAACACACAGAAGAGCGTCACGAACAAGATAAGCTTCCAGAGAGAGAATCGCGGGGCTGTTGAAGCCGCCATCGTCGTCCTCGTCGTTCGCTAGAACTATAAAGAGGTAATAGTAGAAAGAATGGGGCTTGGACTGCGCGACGCGTTATTACGAGCAGGAGCACGAGTGGACGTCGTGGCGAAGGCGTGCAGCACGGCTCGCCAGCGAGTGCTATCTTTTCATAAAGTATATATAGGAGGTTCGATGAAGAGGAGAAGATAGGCAAACTCTTTGCTCGGAACTTCAGCGCGTTGAGACGAAAGCGGACGTCGTGACACGTTCGATCGTCGCCCGACTGGCCCGTGCGCGTACGACGGACAGACGCGTTGCCACGCGATCAATTCGATCTACTGTTCTCTCTCTTTCTACCTCCACGTCCGCCATGAATCCATCTCGGAACTAAAAAGCAAAACACTCGACGGAATAACGCGCAACGAACGATGCTCGGCTTCCTCATACTCCTCGTCGGTTGGCTATACGACGTCATCCGGAGACGAGGCGCGTCATTCCTCCTCAGCGTTCTTGCAGCTGGACCTATCCCCCGCCACATCGCGTTCGTGATGGACGGTAACCGACGCTACGCGCGCAGGAAGGATCTCGAAGTTGGCGTTGGTCATTCTGACGGATTTCTGGCTCTTCGTCGGGTACGTCTTTAGTTTTCTTTCGGTTCCCTATTCTCATTCTACTTCTATTTTTCGTACACGACCCTTGCTAACTTGCAAACGAATGGGTAGGTACTGGAAGTATGCATGCGCCTTGACGTGCGCTGCGTCACCGTATACGCGTTCTCGATCGAAAACTTCAAGCGCTCACCATCGGAGGTGGACACGCTCATGAACCTCGCGAAGACGAAGCTGACCGAACTCTGCGAGCACGGGTACGTCGGAAGCTCTTCTGTATTTCTAAATTTCTCTTAACGTTGCTCCCTAGAGACCTCCTTGAGCAGTACGGCATCCGCCTGAACGTCCTGGGTAAGGTCTCCCTCTTCCCTGAGGACGTCCAAGCCGTCGTCCGGCGCGCCGAAGAGCTCACCAAGCACAACTCCAGGTGCGCCTCACTTCTCACTTCAATCTCACTTCTACTCCTAAGCACACCAATTCACCACACAGGGCGATCCTAAACCTCTGCATGCCCTACACCTCCCGCGACGAAATGGCGAGCGCCATGCAAGCCGCCGTGTCCGAAACGCTCGCCGCAGGCGACCCAATCGAGTGCGTCATTTATCCCTCCATTTCGCATTTGCTCCCGTCCATTCTCCCGTTTTCCAATTTCCCTATTTTCTGTCACAAAGTTCATCTGCTCCCGTCATTGTCGTGAGGGCGCGCACGGGTGCAAACTACGCGAAACCGACCCGCGTTCTCGCCCCGCCGTCTTCGAGAGCCCAGACCAGACTCGAATAATTCCAGACCGTCCGGGCCTTCGCACCCGACACGACGACCCTTCTTTCCTCTTTCTCTCTTTCCCTCCTCGAGAGTCTCGACTCGCAGTCTCTCCCTCCATACGCACCCACACACACACCCAATCTTACATCTTCCTTCTTCATCTAAATTATTATATCTCAAAACGCTAAAACTCTAATTTCCCATTTCTCTCCGTAGGTCGATCACCGAAGCGTCGATCGCCGCGCACCTCATGACGTCGCGCCCTGGTTCACCCTCCCCGCCCCTCGACGTGCTCGTGCGCACCAGCGGTGTACGTCGGTTGAGCGACTTTTTGCTCTGGCAGTGCTGCGAAGATACGCAGATCCACTTCGTCGATACCTACTGGCCCGACTTTGGTCTGCGCGAATTCGTACCTATCGTCCTTGACTTCCAGCGAAAGGTGTGGGCAAGGACGGCGAGAGGAAGAGTCAGGAGTCAGTGAGGTCATTAGGAGGATGTGGGGAGTGTATTATTTGTTTTGCCGCTCGTCGTCGAACCGGCGCTAAAAGTACCAATATGTCTTTTCTTGACTTATTTATTCGGACATGTAGACTTTTGAAATTTTGATATTTCTTTCCAGCATGTGATGATACAGGATTCAATCATACAGTAGCGTAATGTGCAAACGGAAGTATGCAAGAAGGCGTCGAAGTCTTTTACAAATGATTCAGTTCGGAACCCAAAGGTAAGAAGAGAGAGCGACGATTCGAATTCACGGCAAGAGTAGTAATATAGGAAGTAAATAATCAGAAGGACCAACCAGCGAAGCTGCAAACCCCTCTACAACACACATATACGATACATAAGAAACGAGAAATAAATCCAAAAATACATCAATCGGTCGAGAACATAGCACATTTTTTCCATCCATTCATCCACTGATCCAGATAGCAGAGGTAACGCTCGCACTGGCACACAGACAAGCTCACTCGATCACCTCAAACCGACTGCGTTTCCCCCCACCCTCATCCCCCGGGTCCTCCAACGCGCGCTTCTCCACAAACCCGCCCATCGCACCGACGCCCATCATCCCCATCGCCCCCACCCCTACCCCGACGCCTACACCCATCCCCATCGCCCCCACCCCGACACCCATCCCCATCGCCGCCGCAGCCGCCTGCGCCGCGCTCCCCCCAACACCAACCCCCACAGGGCCCCCATGCTGGAAATCCCCCGCGCTCACCATATGCTGCAGCATCGCCGCATACTCCTCGTCCGACAGGCCCATGCCCGCGAGCGGGTTGATCTTCGCGAGCGTCATCCCGTTCACCATGTTCCCGACGCCCCCTTCGTCGTCAAAGTCCTGTTGCTGCTGTTGCTGTTGTTGCTGTTGTTGCTGCTGAAGCCGATTCTGCTGAAGTTGGTTGGCTTGTTGTTGCGCTTGCTGTTGCTGCTGTAATTGGTTCGCCTGCTGCTGCTGCCTCTGCTGCTGCTCCGCCATCTGCTGTTGCTGCTGGTGCTGCTGCGCCGCCACCACCAGCGCCTGGTCAAAGCCCTCATCGCTCAATGGCGGGATCCCCACGCTCCTCGGGACCTTCGCCATCTGCTGTATCACCTTCAAATGCGAGAGGTGGCGCTCCAGCATCGTCAACAACCCCTCCTTCGTAAAGGGCTTGGGCAGAATGTCGTTCATACCCGAAGAGTAGTAGGTCATGATCTCGTTCGGCTTCGAGTTCGCGGTCATCGAGATAATGGGCGTCATGTGGTCGAACTGGCGGATCATCGACGTCGCAGTTATCCCGTCGAGTTTCGGCATCACGATGTCCTGCAAAAATAATAATCCGTTAAAAACCTATTTCATTCATGTAATAGAAAAGAGTGCAGACACGCACCATCAACACCAAATCATACTTCTCCAAATTCATCTTATTCACCGCAACGACGCCATCCACCGCAACGTCGATCGTGCACCCAAACACCTGCAAGAACTTGCTCGACAGCCGCCGATTCACCGCATCGTCGTCCACCAGCAGCACGCGCGGAGGCACCGCCCACCCGGGTACGAACGTGCTCCGCCTCACACGCAGCTTCGCGCTGCCCGGGCGGGACACAGGGCCTGCACCACCACCAGCTGACGATGAGGAGGCAGATGCAGAAGACGAAGAGGAACCGGCGTTGGACGGCCCCGCACCCGCGCTGGACGAGAAGTCATCGTCGAGCGTCGAGATGCCCGAGGGTGCGCTGTTCCCCCCGTCGCTCACATAAGTCGCTGTTGAGCTCTGCGGGCTGCCCTGCCCTTGTTGCTGTTGCTGCTGTTGACCAAGCGACCACATCCCCGGCCCCTGCTCTCCACCAGGCCCGCCGGGCCCGTCATCCTCGCCCGCCAGCGCACTCTTCGGCATGAGGTGCCCTAGCGTGAAGACCTGCAAGCCCGAATGCGTAAGCCCGTGCGCCTGCGCCTGATGCGCTTGCATCGTCGTCAGCGCGTACCCGCCCGCGTTGTTCCCGTTCTGCTGTTGCTGTTGCTGCTGGGCCGATTGTGAATTAGAGGAATTCGCAGCATGCGCGTACATCTCAAGCGCGGTCGTCTCCTGTCCGGGCATGATGAACGGATCCGAACCATTCGCGTACTGTCCTCCTCCCCCAGGCGCGGTCGCGACGACAGGCGGAAGTAACTCCTGCCCGTTATTCCCAACCCCATTCCCATTCAACAACAGCCCGTTCATCCCCCCTCCTCCACCATTCGATAATGAAGACGAAGACGTTGAGCTATTAAATGGTCGCAAATCCGCACGGCGCTGGTTCGCAGACGAAGGCCGGTTCCGTGTGAGCTCCTCGATGCGCTGGAGCGTGTCCTCGCGCGAGAGGTGCGCAAGGCCGTTCGGCCCGCTCGCACTCCCACTTCCAGAAGAATTGTTAGAGTTAGCATTGGCGACCGACGCAAGCATATTCTGCAACCGATCGCTCGCGCTCTCCGCACCACTCCCATTCGCATTATTGTTGTTGCTGTTGTTCCCATTAAACACCATCCCAGCAACTGCCGCCCGCCTCGAGATCTCATTCAGCTGCTCCAGCGACGCGCGAGCAACGTCGTCCTCGCCATACGCGCCGAGCACCATCCGCTGTGCCTCCCTCGCAACCACGAAGGGGTTCGCGTCTGCGAAGGTACCTCCGCTGTTCGCGCCTCCGTTATTCGCGTTCGAATTGTTGTTGCTGGAGTTCCCATTCGCCTGATTGCTGCCTCCGTCACGGTTCTGCGATGCGGAAGACGCATTATTATTACCAGACGACGACCCGCTGTTCGACGAAGAGGACGACGCTCCGGCACCAACACCGACGGCGGAGGACGCATTGTTCGCAATCTGGGCCTGCGCGTCCTTGATCTTTGCTGAAAGAAAAAGGCAACTCGGTCAGACATGAAATGATTTTGGGTCCGAGACACAACGGAAGCAAAAAGAAGAAGGGAGATTCAAACATTTCATTCTTGTGGAGCGAGTGAAACAACAACGACAACAACAGAACTCTTTTCTCGGCCAACGAACGTCCTTCCGATGAATTAAAAATTAAAGAGAATAAAAAATGAAGGAAAGTGAAAAGGAAAATGAAGCGTGACGATCACCCACCATTCTCCAACTGCAAAAAATACTGGATCAAATTCTGCATCAGCCCATCCTGCTGCGCCATATTCCGCTGGAACACGACCATCTCGCCCAGCACGCTCTGGTAATTGCTCTCCAAGTGCCTAATATGCCGCGCCATCTCATCTTGCGCGATCAGCAAGCGCTCGACGGTGTCCTGCAAAGCCG
This sequence comes from Schizopora paradoxa, assembly GCA_001020605.1. NCBI lineage: Eukaryota > Fungi > Basidiomycota > Agaricomycetes > Hymenochaetales > Schizoporaceae > Schizopora > Schizopora paradoxa. The sequence goes on from KQ085937.1 coordinate 43,936, forward strand.
CAACGGCTTCGGGCGCGGGCGGGGAGGAGCCGGAGCGGACGCCGTTAGCGAGGGGGTTGTTCAGGCCGTGGCCGTTGGGCATCGAGGAGGAGGAAGAGGAAAGGTTGTTAGAGGAGGAGGGGAGGGCGGAGGCGGGGGCGGGTTTGCGCTGTGCGGGGACTTTGCGCTTGATGTTCTCGAGGGCTTCGCGCCGGTCGGCTTGGAAGTCTGGGTGGCGGAACGTCCAGCTCTGCACAAGGAGTAACATGTGGACATTAGCATTCCGACAACGATAGTGATCGATGGATCGGCGGTGGCGATTCGAGTAATATACACTGCTACTTACATGTTCGCCATACTGGGTATCATCCGAGTTCTTGACCTTGTGGAAGTCATACTTGTTCAGCTGGCGTACGAAGCTGGCAAAGTTGGAGTGCTTGAACATGCGGGGGAGGATGGATTTGGTGAACTCGTTCATGTCCTGGAGAGAGAGTTTAATAACGGGGATCAGATAGGTATATGGGCATGATGGGTGATAGGAGAGGTAGAAAGAAGGCTTACTTTTACGACGAAAGCGTCACCGGACTGGTTCCACGAGACGACGTGGTGGAACGTGTTGTCCTCGAGCATTCTGCGAGGATCGATTAGAGACAAATAATTTCGAAATAGCAGACAACGCACTTGTAGAGTTTCTTGACGAAATCGCTGGTCGCAGACATTCCGTCGTCTGCGTCGGCGGCACCGCCCTTCGGGCCGGAGCTGCTGGCGCTCTGGGGAGGTGGCTGGTGCTGCTGGGGGTCGAGATCGTCGTCAACGAGCTTGGAGGACGCAGAGGATTTCAAGTCTGGTCTGCGACGGGGCGGGAGGGCAGATGCGCCCGGATCTCTGTCTTGGGGATCTCGCGAGCGTCCGCGCTCTCTGGAGGAGCCACCCCTCCCATCGTACTCTCTATCGCGCATTCCATAGTCTCCGCCGCCGCTGCCGCCATCGTCGCGGGCACGGAGAGAGGGCCAGGGGGCGTGTCCGCTGGGGCTGGGGAGGATGCCGGGGGTGGTCGGGGTGGTGAGCGAGGGGTGGTGGTAGCGCGAGGGCGGGTACGAGGGCGAGGGCCCACCTCCGCCGTTGGATGCGCCTGGGGAGTCTGGAGACGCAGATGCGGAGATGGGGGGAAGGGTGTTGGAGCGGGCGAAGGAGGAGGAGGGCGGGGGAAGATGGTGCAGCTGAGATGGGGGCGGGAGGTGGTGGTAGATGTGCTGCTGTTGTTGCTGCTGCTGCTGCTGCTGCTGGCGGGAGGAGGAGGAGGAGGAGTTGTGGTATCCCTGGTCCATGACGACGAGGGGAAGGGGAAAGGGGGAGGGCTAGAACGGAGGTCTCGAGTTTGCTTGAGACAGAAGAGAGGGAGAGCTCAAGAGGGATGTGATATTTATTGAGGTGGAGCAGGGCAAACGCAGACTGAAGACAGCGTGGTCTCACTCAAAGATAGAACCCTACCCTTTCTCTTTTTATTCCCCCCTTAGGGTTAGCCAGCGTGAAAACGTGGTCTTGTTCGGCACACCCGTTCGCTCTCTCCCATCTCTCCCTTCTTTGTCCCGCTCCGAAATAAAAAAAGAGAATAAAAAGACAGAAAAATGAAAGAGCGGAGAGCAGCGTCGGAGAGAGTGGATGGTCGGAGCGGGGAAGAGTGATGGGAAGACAAGCGGGGGAGGTCTAGGCTTTGTGTCGTCGAGAGTCCAGAGCACCGACGACGATCGCTGCATGCTGTGCCCAGTCTAGAGCGTCCACACAACAGTCTTTGTGACAATCCATCATATCTTTACTCTCTCTTTCTTTCGCTCTCTCGTTCTCTCTGACATCCAACAGACGCCCACGATTTGTCTGACTTTCTTTCCATTCTCTGCTCCACTCCATGCCTTGATTAGACCGATCGCCTGACCCTTTGCCGACTGCGCACTTTCTTCAGCCCGTAAGACGTCACTCGGCACGCTCAACAACGACGACGACAACGACGCACTCTCAAGCACACCTCATCCTCTGAGTGACTCCGTCCCCGGTCTCTGGCGATTCTCTCGACTCCCCACACCCTCGTTATTAGGTGTCCTTTCATGTCCGTCTTTCAATTGCGTCCTTTTACACTTCAACCCTCCCTCTTATCATCCGAACGCACTAACACTAGCTGCTGATACTCCACTCCACGTTCGCCATATACACACTCTCGCCGAAACTCATCCCCACGTTATCGCAGAACGGCAACACGAACTCCACAACACACCCATCCTCCAACAGCCCAACTCCACACCACGACATGCGCTCACTCTATCTTCTCATCTTCTTCCCCTTCTCCTCTCACATGCACGCACACAACAAACACCGCTGTCATCCCATCATCACTACGCCGTGCACTTCGTCGTCGCCGCTGCCTATAGTTCAGAATTCTGCATGTACATTTACGTCGGTCGACATACAAGGATACATGCACCTCCTTGAATTTTCAATCTAACCCTCCCGGTCATCATCACCTCCCAGCTTCGACTTCCTCACTCACTGATTCTGCCACTCCTCGTGCTCCATGCACCGCTCCAACACCGCCCTCTCCCTCCCTCCCCGATCATGATCGACACTTCCAATCTCCTTCTCATTGTCTCGAGACGCTCGTCGGTCTGGACCTCTGCTCTACTCTCTGCAAATGCTACCTCTGAAGCTTCATTGCGATCCGCGATCCGCCTGCACTGGATCATCGACTCCGATCATCTTCAGCCTCGTCTTCGATCAACCAGCGCTTCTCCCTTCGGTGATCCTTCGTGCTTGTACTCGCGCTCGGCCTCGGTGACAGCTAGCTGCTCTATCAAACGGAATAGCAATCTATCTGTGCTACTGCTAGGACGTGCGACGTCGCGCACTCGTATCGCAGCGCCGTCCGTCTGTTGCGGATTTGTACGAACTTGCAGGATCCTCATCCTATGAAGCGCGATGTCGCGGGCTCCTACTCGATCTTCAACAATCGCTGAAAACAAACACAAGTCTATGTATCTTCAAGTTGCTCCTGACAACAGCGGCTCTCTGTGCAGTCCGCCGCCACCGCAACAAAACTCAGCCAAGGTCAGCCACTTCGCCAACTGCATTCCTCGAGACGACATAACTTATATCCTAGTAACCGCCCCCCGTCGAGCCGCATTTTTTGCCCCTTTCATACCCTTCACCGAGGCGTCGACTGACCTTCGTGAAGAATCAAAAACATCCACCTTCGTTTACCGAAAATTTCAATGACATGAATTCATGCAAGCTGTTTGCTTCAATGCCCGTCTCAAGGCACCTCTCTCCCCCTCCCAACGCACCCCCTGGTCCCCAAGGCAAAAACCCAGAAACCCAGAAACCCAATGTCAACCTTACCTCCCTTCACGTCCAATCACATATGGGCATCGGTCTTCAAAACATTTTATGACAGTTTCATGCTAGAGCTACTAAAATAGCGGGGGACCTGGCACGACCTGGACCTGGGGGATCGACGGGCTGCGGGGTAATAAAGATCGTGCACTGTGCATAGAGGATTGACGTTAGGATCGGATGCTGCGACACCGACGGAGCTATAACATCGATAACACGTTGAGCTTCGCTTTCCCCCCGAGTCAATCAGCAGGGATGCATACATTTCCTAAACACCCTCTACGTTCACTCATGTCATGACCAGACTCATGGTATATCGCCGTGACCAACCCTCCTTTGATCCACCTGAAAATGTATACAACGTTCCACATGCACCAACCTCCCTAAACATCCAATCATACATTCTGTCTCAGACTGTACCTGTTACCACTGCAAGGCACATCACCCTCGTCCGCAAAGCCTAAAAACACAGAAAGGTAAATGCGAGTTTATTCGTCCTCTAAACCAATCACGGCACTTTGCACTTTGCATGATCGACGGGAGGCTGGGCCTAGAACTGTTTGAGGGCCTAGATTACCGTGACCGTGCATTTAGTGAGACTTGGACGTGAGGCAATAATCTCAATCATATAGTACTATAACGACATTTGACGCGCCTGAAGAGATTGATAAAAGTCTGATTTTTCATTTTCTATTACATGTACACGCTCTTCGATTCAAGATTCGAATTCATCACCAACTTTACACGAGTGGGCCGAAAATTGCATATGCATGTCAGCAGTACTCAAGGCTTCTGCGTGTATCTATAATCCATTTCCCATCTCCATTTCAGTCCTCCCAACGCTCGACAGAAGAAAAAAAACATCACCTCACCCCAACCCCTACCTCGCCCACTCCCTCAACGCAGAAATCCCCGGTACGAAGAACCACTCCCCACCGCGCGACGTCACAAAGAAATCCTGCGTAAACTCTTTGTCTTTATCCAGCGCCGTCGGGTCCGCGCGCGCAAACCCCTGCACGGTGTACGTGCGCGAGTCCGCCGAGCTCGTCACCTTGAGCTGGATCGCGCGATCCGAGGTGAGTTTTGCAACGATGGGCGATTCTTGCAGGCGGTCGGGTGGGCCGCCGATGATGGGGTCTTGCCCTAGCGAATCAAGTAAGTAAAATGAATTGAGGGGAGAGCAGAAAGGGTGAAGAGGAGGGAAACGCACCGTGGTTGGTAGGCAGGATGGAAGTCGCAGGCCAGAAATCGTTGTTCGCAAAGTCAATGCTCTGGCGCACGAACCCGTTCGCGAGCGAGGATTGGTAGCAGGTGAAGAGCAGCCCACGGTTGCTCTCCTCGTACTTCTGGTTCTCCGGCGTGCGCGTCTTGTTGTCCTCCTTCAGCTGCGCGTACTTTTGCTTATCCTCATCTGAAACCTGTTAAAACTCGTTTAATACATTAGGAAATCACGCAGATGCGAACATCGACACACCTCTGGACCATAGGGTATCCCCGTCCGCACGACCATCGACGCCTTGAGGAACTCCCTCGACACGAGCGGGTCCAGCCCACGCGGCACCGTCTTCCGTATATGCGCCGCATACGGACACTTCGGTCTCCCCACCCCGTCCCCCGCCCCATCCTCCTTATAATCAAAATTATTGATCCTCTCCGGGTCCAAATAATACGGATCGTCCGCATACGGCGACAGCGCGAGCGGGACCCCGCTCTTCCAGCGCCCGAACTGACGGGCGCCGAAGAGCTCCATGCGCGTGTGCTCGTCGAGCTCGACGTCCTTCGTCGGGCGCTTCTCGACCGCGCGGTGGTAGTTCGTCTGGATGTAGTCGGCCCAGCTGAGCACGGCCTGCTCGAGCTTGCGGAAGACGAGGAGGGAGCCGTCCTTGGTGAAGGCAGGCCGCTGGAGTTGACGTTTGTCGTCGAAGACGGGGTCGCCGGGGTAGCCCATCACGATCACGCCCGGGGGCACGACGACCTGGCCTGCGTGGGGTTGGATCAAGCCTCTGGTAGAACGCCATCATGAACGATGCAAGAAGACAAAGAATGAGAGCACTCACTCGAGAGCAGGTTGGGAGATTCCATCTTTCCAGCCAAAGAATTCTCTTTCGTCTGGTCGGACTCGACCCTCCATGGTGACGAAACTACCGCTGACAGAGTTTCTGAATATCCTCTGGATTTCTTCGGCGCGGGCTTTGCATGCATCTTGTCCTTTTGACAGAAAACCAGCGTGAGTCAGTTTACTTCGCGATTGAACTCATCTTTTAAACAACTCAACTCTTTGCAGTCACCATAATCACACCATGGACAGATCCACTGTCGAACACGTCGTCCCACTGCGCACGGTCACCCATAAGGTACGCTTTGTTCTTCATGGATCCTTCGTCAAAAAACTTGTCCCGGATCGCTGCGTTTACGCCGATCTTGTTCAACCCCAGCCGGCTGAAAGCAATGAGACTCGAGAGATGGTCGTGCTCGCCCCCGCCCGGCGCCGGCAGTTTCTCGTGGATGTGGTTGATATTGTTGTACGTCTCGTGCGCGGAGGTGACATATGGGAGGTATGTTGCCAAATTGCGTTTGAATTGTGCTGCATCCGAAATGATGAAGAACATGAAGTGTTCGAACCTCTGATGATCGAAGATATGAGTTCCGTCCGTCATTTCGAACATGAATTAATTTCTCCTCACCTTCGGAAATAACATGAAGACGTCGCCTTGTACATTATCGATGTCGGGAAGCAACGAGTTCTTTCTGGATGTTAGCGTATCCGGGAGGAGTCTCAGAGCACGCCTCTCGAGATACTTGCGCTTGCGACGGGCATCGGCATCGTCTGTGTCTTTGGATGGCTTGTCTGTGTCGTCTGTTGTTGGGCCTTTGCCATCATCACGTCCTTCACTGCCATCTAGGTTGCGGAACACCCAGCGTTGGAAATTTGTATCTCCGTCCTATCAATGGAGGGGTGTGAGCATAGATAAAAGCTTCTTCGTGCGTTCAAACCGTTACCTTCGAAAAATGAATGCACTAGAGATTCAGATGTTAGTCTTCAGGTGTGTTACGCAAATATTCAAGTTCTGACCTTATCAGCAGAGTTATAACTCAGCCTCGTATCGAGCACCATAGAACCTTCTGCAGCCCTAGGATGTGAGACCATAGAAATTCTGTGGATAATGAGACTTCAACATCGGCAAGTCTAGATTTATCTAGCATACTGACCTTGAGTACTTTCCATCACTTCCTGGCATTGCCTGCCATTCAGCAGGCGAGGTACCCCTCCTTGGAGACCGAATCATAGCATATCCATATCCTTCGTAAAGATCTGTACGAGCAGAGATTCCCAACGCCGTGTATTCGCTGGCAACGGGTTCGATGGTAAACCGATTCGAGCTCGTCAAGGTGATCGTCCACTGCAAATAATAAACACGACTTTCAACGTCTACGATGTCTACGACATACCTTATAGGAATCATCATCCATAGCGTCGTAGTCATCGGTCTTGGCCCATTGGTCACCGCTGTTATTGGACGCGTACCGCCAATACGCGTTGCTTGAGAACGCTTTGACATTGTACGTCCCAGACGTCGTTGGTGCAGGAGTCCACGACATTGTCGCCAGTGGTCGATTCAAGGATGTTTGGCAAAGAGACCCTACATCTTCTTTTGTATCCTGCTAAGCGCTACACTGCAAGTACCTGGCAATGCGTGGCGAACGGCGTTAGAGTTGGGCCTCGTTGGAGTCCTTCACAGTCCCTGGGTGTTCCATTCAAGTTGACAGCGATGTCAAAATCCCGCCATCATGTGCTTGACTCGGAGATTTAGTCGTCCGGTGCACAAAGCAATTCCATGCGAATTCCCAGCGCATTCGGCGCCGTCCTTGTCTGCATTATCGAGTGAAGGGTGGCTGGTCGACTTCGCGTTTCCAAGCGATAGGTCGGAGTCAGATAAGGCAGAACAGCTTCCTAGAGGTCCATTGATTATCGGCATCAGCCACAATACAGCTGCTTGCAGTCGGATTCCGCTTTAGAGACTCATACTCGTTTGTTGTCGTGGACGCGACGCGACGTGGATCGGGCAGGGAAAGCTCTTTCGGGGAGAAGTCAGGTCAGACTTTCGCTGGAGATCATGACAACCCAACTGAGCGTAGCTTCAATCGTTTACTGTACGCCTCCAGAGAGACGGAGCATTTTTCTTTGCCTTGCAAAAAAGGAGGGAACTCAGAACTGGACTGAAGGACATCGAGGTTGACGAAAGAAAGCCACGAAGAAAGTCGCGCTCAGCTCAGGCTGGTGGCGGTAATTTCGGGCCGGGGGCCCGGTGCGGACATTTCTGTCGTTGGCACGTCGTCTCTCCTCTCGGTTTCCTTCGACGACGCAGCAAAGCAAAGCTCACCTTAACTTCCAATTTTCGTCGAAAAACGATGGCATGTCACTCAGAGACTAAAATGCTCCTATACGACTCATGAATCTTGGTGTAATCGTTGGCTTAACACTCGTGCAAGTCAAAGAAGGCCGAGTTTTTGCGAAGATGTGAGCTTGTGAAGATTTGCTCCCGTCATGGTACCTTTTGGCGAAATGAGAAAGGTGTCGGCGGTCGATTTGGTGCGTATCTACTAGTATTCTCTGCGCCATTTATTCTCGAAGCGGATGGTGACGATCTTTTCTCATAGGTATAATGCATCGTGTTCATCGATTCGGATTCGTCCGTTCGCATACTGAACCACAATGCATGCTACTGCGCAGAGGATACACTCGATGTTCTATGAAAACATCGTGCGCCGGTCAACCAAATCGCCGAGACGAGACAGCGGGATTCGACATCAAGTCGGCCTGGCAGTTCGAATGGAATTCCAAGGAGCACCAAGGGAATCAGCAGGGACCGAAGCTTTGACGTACCGCAACCCAAACGCCGTTGTCAGTCACTGCAATTCACCTGCAGTGTGCGATCCAATTGGATGTAATACAAAAAGCATGCTGGATTTCAGACAGCTCTGGGAGCATCCTCTTCTACTTGTCTGACTATGTCGTGGATTGCTGCACCCACTGAGAGTGGAACGTACAACGTCAAAGCCTTCTCCGGAACTGGATACTGGCGTTATGCAACAAACAGCGGCGGAGACCAGTGGGCTAAAATCGACGACTATGATGCCACCGACGATGATGCATACAGCGTAAGTTCTTTTCATTTTCGTCTTTCTTTTTGAACGATGTTGATTTCGCCTGCTTTCTATAGTGGAAGATCACGTTGACGGGCTCTGGCCGTTTTACGATCGAACCGGTTGCTAGTGAATATACGGCGATGGGAATTTCTACTCGTACAGATGTATACGAGGGCTATGGATACGCCATGATTAGATCTCCAAGGAGAGGATTCACGGCGCCGGAATGGCAGACAGTTCCGTCAAGCAGCGGAAAGTATTCTAGGTGAGCGCGCTTTGTCCACTTTTTGAGGTCGGTGAAACTCAATCTTCGTTGGAATATCAGAGTTTTCTTGGTTTCTCACCCCAAAGCGTCGGAGGGGAATATCGTGCTTGATACGAGGCTGAGTTACAACTCAGAAGACAAGGTGAGAGTTGAACGTGCGTATGGATATCTGTTTGTACTGATTGACGTCTATCCAAAAATTCAAGAATATTCACTTTGCGAAGGTGAACAGGTTAGCTCTGCGCAATCTTACGATGCTAACGCGTAAATTGGCAGGACAATAATTCGAATTTCCAGCGTTGGATTTTCCGAAAAGTGGGTGGCGAAACCCCACCCCCACCCCCTCCTCCCCCACCTCGTAGGAATGACAAATCGTTCGAGGATCTGTTCTTCACTCTCACCCCCGAAGTCGCTTCTGCGGAGTCGTACGACATCATTATCATCGGTACTGGCATTGGAGGAGGCGTCGTTGCGGGAGATCTCTTTGACTCCAACTCGCGCATGGGCAAGAACGCAAAGTCGGTACTCGTCATCGAGCGCGGCGGTCTATCTTTCCACTCGCACTGTCTCAATGCGTCTCGTCCTGCTGGATTCGGTGAAGACAGAGGCCAGCAGAACGACACATTCTTCGCGATGTTCAAAGACGACTACACTTTCCCTGGTCCGAACTCGGACTGGAAGGGTGGACCCATGTACTGTCTGGGCGGGCGCAGCGCAGCATGGGGCCTGTTCGCACCCCGCATTCACGACGAGACGCTGAAGAATCACATGCAGCCCATGCGCGATCCGCTCCTTAACAAGTGGTATCGCGAAGCCGAGAAGCTCATGTCCCTCTACCTCCCGACCACCAATACGTACCAGGCCAACGTCATGGAGCGCTTGAACATGTCGAGCAAGCCTGAGCTCGCTTGTCAGTGGCAATGGGGCCGTATCGCCTCCGAGTTCAGAGATGACAGGAACTTTGATTTTGCCCGGGGCGCGTACAGCACCATCGACAAGTTGCTGGAGATCACTATGAGCAAGAGACCGAAGTCAAGGGGCTCTAACGAGCTTGTCGAGCACAAGAACTGGAAAATCTTGCTTCACACTGAAGCGCGGGAGATCCAGTGGGATGGCAGCGGTACGAGGGCAACTGGTGTCTGGGTGCGCGACGCCAGCGAAAGCGGCAAGCCCGGTGCTGGCAGGGGAACTCTGATCAGGTTGAATCCTGGTGGAAAGGTCGTACTCGGCGCAGGCAGTGTCCATTCTCCTGCTATCCTGATGCGAAGTGGTAGAGAGGAGTTCTTGCGAAACAACGGCGGACTACGTCTTACAGACCACGACATCTTCGCCAAAGCATATACGTTCCAGTATTTGGATGATGCTCGACGCGAAACCATCGGTGCGATGAAGCTCCAGACGTACTTGACGCTTCCCAGGCCTAAAGGTGCTCAGCAGGACGTTGCGTTGTGCAACATCTCTATCGACGCATCCTCTTTCCTTCCTCGCGAATACCTGCCCAACGAATTCTTCCGCAACGAGCAGTTCCCTCAGCTCATCTTCGCTTTCATCAAACCATGCAGGCTTAACCCAAGCAACAATATCACGCTCGACGCCAACCAAGACCCTATCGTGACTATCAATCGCGAGGTCGCATTCGACAACAACGACAAAGATGTCGCGGCATGCAGAGGTTTGGCGCAGATGGCCAAGAAAGAGATCAAAGCTGCGCTCAAGATCGAGTACATCAACGACAAGGACGACGTCGAGGGCCCAGAAACTTACTTCAAGCCGTTGGAACTTGGAGGAGTCGCGCATGAACTTGGAACGATTCCCTTCCGCGGAGACCCGATGGCACCAACTGGTTCTTGCATCGACCAGGACCTGAAGCTGCGAGACCACGAGGGAGTTTACGTCTGCGACCTCTCCATCTTCCCAATGTCGCCAGAAGTCAACCCCACTCTGACGCTCGCCGCCCTCGCCCTTCGCCTGTCTCGCAACGAGCTGCTTCCGCGCGAGCTAATCCACTCCAGTGGAGGTGAGATACCGCGCAATTTGGTTTGGGTCATGAATCAGACGGGAGAGAACATCAAGATCTTCATATCGAACAATGCGGGTGCACCGTTGACGAGCGACGACAGAGAGATGGTGCTTGGCCCCGGAGATGATACACAGCGCGTCCGCAAAGAAGGCTTTACTGAGTCTGTCGCAGTTTACAGACTGAAGTACAATAGCGACAGCGACTTCCTGGCCAAGCCCACTTTCTGGACTGCTAAAGCAGGAGAGCTGACTGTCATCTGCGACAAATGAGGACGCCCCCTTTGACTCTCGCTTTCAATTCCTTCAATTTGTTTCTTGTTCGTCAAATGTAACGTCAATCTGTTGTATATTGAATGTACCGAAATGTTTGTTTCATATCGAGAATTTGTGGGCTTTAACGAAGGCTTTGGCGCAACTGCTTGAGCTATCGTCTCTTCACGAGCCGTCAATCAGAATTTGTCACGTTCATGATAAGAGAGATCGCATCTCCTCCGTCTTCCCGAGAAATGGGAATGGTTGAGAAGTCAGGGGATTCGACAGATAACTCGGGTTGCAGGAAACATTCACTGAAGCCGTCGCGCTCATGTGCTCAACTCCACACAAAAAGGCGTTGAAGTGGGGTGCGACTGGATGAAGGGAAGGATCAGGCACTCTTAGGTCTTCTCTCCGCGACGCCCTTTGGACCCTTAGCACTAATACCTCCTATTGCATCTCTGGGACGTAAAATATTGTGCGAGGCTAAGATATCCGGCGTTCGACTCGTCCGAGGGTGCATTGAAATAGGGCGACTTGCAAGCTTGAGCGTTCCGAGGCGACGATGATCAAGACGGAGATACGAATAATTTTCACAAATTCATCGTGTATATATACATGTACAGTTGCGCTTACTATCGCGCTTCGTTGACTCTTTCAAGCATAAGTGTTAACGTAAAGATGTGCCATCCGCTTGATCTACAATTGGGGCGAGACTTTAATCAGTACTTCGTAGAGTGAATCTGAAGTTCGATCACGTACCTGCCCGTCTTTTAACGGTCCTTCAGAAAGCGTCAAATTTTGGCCGCTGGTAGCACCCACCAACGAGGTTCCAGTATCCTTCGCAAGAACTCCGATATTAGCGACCCAAGACGACGGATGATAGGGGAAGTTTACCTTCTTCAATGCACTCGGCATCGATCCTGTCGTGCCCGCGAGAATGAATTGCTGGACGTTGTGCTTTCCTTCCGCGGAGAAGTCGTGGTCCACGTTGGTCGTGATACCCCAACACTTGACGTCCTTTACGTATTTGCTCTTTAGATCAGCCAGAGCGGATTCAGGAGTGTGAGTCTTCGCAATCTATCGGAAACGACTGTCAACGGCATTCAACAAAGCGAAGCAGTATCAAACACTCACTTCTTGGATAACATCGTCGCAATCATCAGGTGGGTCCTCGTACAGCTTGGCGACCATGTCCTGCTTTGCGGACTCGGAAGGTGGCGCGCCCGCGAGAGCAAGGAAACGTTGACTGATAGCAAAGTTCTTATGCGTAGGTAGTAGCATGTCCTTGCCTCCAAGCTCACGATGAAGAGTCTTGAGCTTCACAGTTTCAAGTGCGTAGGCCAGAATGGCGTCTGGGAGCAATTCGACCTTTGTGAGGGCGAAAACGCGTCCGGCGGTTTTGGTCGCAAGTCCTTTGTAGTATGCGACTCCAAGCTGTTTATGAGGGTACACGTCAGTTTCTTTTCATTCATTGGGATGTGCTGCAGTTACCTTGTACGTAGTCATCGATGGCTCGCATTGTACAACAAACTATTGAAGAAAGCGAGAGAGCAATCAGAAGAGAACGAAGCATTGTGTTAATGTCTTACAACGGCGATCTTTTCTTCCACCATCTTCTTCGTCATGTAAGTTGCCTTCAAAGGGTTGATCACAGGATGGGGATCGCCGTTCGGATAATCTGAACAAAAACGTAGCCTTTGTCAGAATGTCGAGATTTTTGTTATGAAATGCACTGACCATCTCGGTATGAGTTAAACGGATCGACGCCGTGTGGCGGAGCGTCCGTGATGAGCACGGCGATCCTCGCTCCAGTGGGCCTCCAGTTCATCTTCTCCACTGCGTCGTAGAGAACAGTCGCGACGGCCTCGGGAGCATCCCCTCCACCAGTCGCACTGTACGAAGCCAACCAGGCGCGGACTTTGGACATGTCAGACGTGAACTGGTGCACGTATGTGACATTGCCGTCGACGTAGTCCCGGTACGCGATGAGCCCGACTCTGAGGTCTTCTTGATCGACGAGGAGCTTGCTGTCGAAAATCTGTTGCGCGATGAATTCGATTTTCTCCTCGGCCATCTTGATATACGGCTGCATGCTACCGGTCACATCAAGGAGGAAGACGAGATCGCTAGCAGGAATTCGGTTGAGCGTCGTGACGGAGTCGAAAGCGACGTGAATTACTTACAGTATGGGGTCGTTTGCGCCATGTTGATGAGGAGCCATGTTCAGATTCAAAGACGAGAAGTATTCGCGGGGTGAAGGATGACTGAGGGTTCCGGACGGACTCTCTTGCACTGAAGAGACTTTGAGATGGGTTGAGTGACGAAGGAAAGCAGCGATTATATACCTGAAACCCCGGCGCTAGTACGCCTGAGGAGCACTTGCAAAGAATTGTGACCTACGACAAGTGCAGATCGAAGAAGCCATTACAATGGCAAGGAACAAATAATGGCGGCCATCATTCGGTGATAGTCCTGTACTTTCACCACAATCGGCCTGTCACCGAACCGGCGTTGATTGTAATCCGAGAAGGCGATTGGGCATTATTGTGCCTCGATGCAGGTTGCCGTGTCGAGGAGTCGTGAGATCGACTGAATCGAAGTCAATCGAAGTCATGGAAGACCATTGCAATTCAGTTCCAAGGCGCTGCTCGAGGACGCGCAGTTTTCAGGCTGTTCCGGTGCTGGATTCACTCCGTATCCGGGCATCTGCGACGCTTCTTTGGCAGTTCGAGCGACGGACATGATAGAATGACGATGGGATGTTGTATTGCTACAGACGTTCGTTATCAATGAGTCGAGCATGAATATCGAAACAAGGCTCACCTCATGACCATTAATATTATGTTGCGCTCACTGGCGGTCTACATGAGGGAAAAGAAGTCATTCGGTTATAACGAAGAATTACTGCAAAGTAAGTGATTAATCCTAATTTCGTTTCTCTCCCGACGCTACTAAGGACGTTGAACTGTAGATAACGCGACGAACGACGATGGCCGCAGTACTAGTGGTGGAGAGAGAGAAAGAAAGTCGAACTTGAAGGCGGTGCTGCGGTTGATTAGGCGCCAGTGAGCGTGTGAAGTGAAGTCGATCTTGGGCGCCTCTTCGTGAACAGAACTTGATCGCGTCTTTACGCAACGTTTTACTGGATGATGTGGATCTCAAATAATTGAAGGACAATCTCTGCCAGAGGACGTTTAAAGTGACTTTCAAATTACAACATCAAATCAAAAGGCGAAGTTACAAATTATGCTTGGTTGCTCAATTACACAAATGCGATGTCCAGTTGCAATAAACTCTTCGGTGCGCCAGCGTCCTATTTCATCTTCATCATTCCTCATATGCGTCGACCGATTCGCTGCTTCGAATTCAGACTATATCTACTGTCACAGAAATGAATACCCACCTATACATTCTCCTTTCGCCTGCGACCGACTGCTTAGGCTCACGAGCAGCCGTCTACGTCACGGTTGTGGGGAGGGTAGATGCCAACATTCACTGTGTAAGACTCGCATCAATAATCCATAGGCATAAATAAATATACGTATCGTAGAGCGGGTGACATATCCTGCAGAACGAAATCAGTCAGAGAAAGAGTAAAGATTAGAAACCTCCTGAGATCACTCACCATAGCATCCTTGAAATTATTTAAAAAGAAAAAAGAATTCGACGCACGAAGCGTCACCCTTCAGAGAAGGGGGGAGGGTGGAAAAAATTCTAGAGTGGGAGCCCATTGCTGGGTCACTCTAACGCGTTCGCCGAAGCGACAAGGCGCATAGCGCATAGCGATTTTATATGAGGAGACTGGAACAAAGATACCTCGTCGATCGGGTCTCGAAAACTTCTGCCATCGTTGGCTCGACATCGTTCGGAATCGAATCCACCGTCATCGGAAATCGTCATCGCAGACCGTCATCGCAAAAATGGTAGAGATAAATCGTAGAAATGCCTTCTAGTTTTCGAGCCTCGAGAACGCCAAGAAGTAGATCGTAAGAGCTTGCAGGTTCGTAGTCGCCAGTCGAAGAGCAATAGCATTCGAATCGTACTCGAGCAGCTCGGAGCTTGCACTGCTAAATCGTATAGTTCGGTATCGTATGTCGCGTCGAGTGGCACCGTCGAAGGTAGTTAGCAACTTCGAGTTGGCATATAGCCCGTGACTAAAGACAACCACTTTCTCGAAGTGGCCAGGGGTACCAAAGACTAAGCGCCGCGGCACATTGCATCGTGGTTCGTGGTTCGTGTCTCGTCAATCGTAGGTCGTCATTGAGCATCGATAGTCTCCAGAATAGAGTCGTTCGTTATCGTAGTGCATGGTCGTTGGCTCGGCTTGAGGTTCGAAAGAGAGAGGAGAGTGAGGCGGGGTGTGTCGAGGGGAGCGGTGGTGGTGGAAGAAGAAGAGAAAGATGGGGGGCAGGCTGGGTGGCAGAACGCCCCTCCTTTTATACGCGAAAATGGTTGGCCTCTTTGGCGTCACGAATAAGTCAAATTTCTTCCAGCCGCTTTGTCCAGCCGGTGGCCACAGAAGAAGGCGCGCTGCAAGTGGCTGGCTCAGTGGCCAACCCATGGCTGTGCAGATATAGGCCTAGCCTTTTATGGGCTGCACGTGACGGCGCTTTGGTTCCCGCGTTGCGCGACGCGTCTCTTTGCCGGCGCTGTCTTTGCTGCTCGTTCGACACCGACCACACCCTACGATGCTCGCCGTCTCAGCAGGGCGCAGACTCGCGCTGCTCGACCCGCAAACCCTCAGATCGACGTCTGCGCCCCCCTCTCCCTCAAAGCAGACTGCGCTCGACGTCGAGTTCACAGCACTTGCTTGGGCCAACCCGACCGTGGCCAATTCACGTCTGTACATCGCAACCAGGGGTGCCATCCGGCAGTACGACAGCACAGGTCATTTTGAAAAGGCGATACTGAATGATCCAACAATAAGCAGGGACGACCCCGTTTCTGCCATCGCAGTGAAAACCGAGGAGGACGTCTTTCTGGCGAGGAGAAGCAAAGTTTGCAGGCTCAATTGTGAGACGGGTAGCGTTGAGGACGTAATCGACTTGAATGAGGCGTTGGTATCGTGTCTCTGTCTATCAAAAGACGCTATGCGGTTGGCCATAGCGTTCTCAGACCAGTGCACAGTTCTCGACATCTCTAGCGAAGAGTCGAGTTCGGCCACAATCTCAGGAATATCTGCATGCCCAGCTGTGTCCTTCCATTCTCATTCTTCGCGCCTCCTATTGATATCTGGGCGATATCTCTCCGCGTATGACGTCTCCGATTTGGCCGAGTCCGAGCCTCTCGACCCAACACTACGAATTCCCTTGGGATCATCCACCTCCGTCAAAGAGGTGATAGGAATAGCATGCAGTCCTTTCAGCGCTACCCTAGTTGCTGTAGCTTGTAAGGGTGGCGCCGTCTTCCTCGTCGACCTGGAACGCGAGAAAGGTCCTTTCAAGACCCTCGACATGAAGGCGTCCTTGTCATCCATTGCATTCAGCGCGGACGGCGCGAATGTACTTTTGGGGACGGAAACCGGCCAGCTCTTAGTTCTTGATTTGCGAGGTCTCGATAAGCCTCCTAAAAAGATTACTGTGACTGCTGATGGGAAGCGCGTTGTTGGCATCGCCGTCCAGGTATGACGAATGCCATAAACTGAGTCCTGATCCGGACAATTGCTGACTCGATATTTGTTGCAGAAAAAGTCAAAAGCGACCATCAGTAAAGCTCCCAACTCTCCCGTAATATCAACAACAAAGTCGGCCAAACCGACCAGCCCAAAGTCTTCTAAGCCATTAGCATCTCACGACCTGAACGTGAAGAAACCCAGTTTACCCCACCGTGCGCCCGGATCCTCCACGACCGACAGTGCCAAAAGTAGCAACCCATTGGCATCGCCTCCTACTACGAGAGCATCCAGAGTGACCTCGACGCGTAATCCATCCGGCACTCCTGCGAAAACTCGAAAAGCGTCAACTACAGCGAGCAAACCCACTCCAGGACGCAAGGCTTCCACATCCGTCACTCCAGCCAAAGGGGGCCTTCGAGGACGGGAGAATGCTCATCTCGGTGTTTCCAGAACACTCGCTGCGGAGACCTCGCAAGACAGGATGGAAAGCCTATCGACCTTGCTGTCGAGAAAGAAGGCGGACGGGAGTTCAGCATTATCTTCAAAGCCTAGCGACGCGACGGCATCGAACCCTACTTTGAGTAGGCTTCGTAAATCGTCGCTCGCCGGTAAATCCACTACTTCGAGTTCACGAAGCTCTGCTTCAGTCGCGTCGCGCACGTTCAAACCCACACTCTCTGCAGAAACTCGAACTCGAACAGGAAGCTCTGCTTCAACAGGTGTCGCTTCAGTAATCTCCGCGCGGAAGATATTCCCTCGAAAGGAGGAGTATGGTGAAGGAACCGCGTCCCCGGCTGGTACGAGGACCAGGTCACCTTCCCCTGACTTCGACGACGGTCTCCCCAGTCCAACCACAACGCTGCCATCCATGCCAAAGCAAAGAGCAGCTATGGATGAAGTCGCGAGCGGCGTGACCGTCCGAAGCAAAAGCAAAGGAAGGAAGAGTCCTGAGCATCGTGCGGATGGTCGGCAAATGCAGGATGACCATCAATTTATTGATGTCGACCTCGCTTCGCCTCAAGAATACGACGAAGAAATTGATACTGAGAAGAGCTTCCGCGCCGAGTACGTGTCTGCCTCTGCAGACTCTTCAGCTGTGCAGCTCTCGCCTTTGCGTGGTGCTGGCCTTCGCCAGACTCCTCCCAGGCCCGATCATTTCAACTTCAACATGGATCCTTCCAACAGAGTCGAAGACTTCCTGAAGGGAGTCTTCAAGGACGCGATCTACGACTTCCAGCAGGAAACCCGTAGTGGGCTGCTCGGCCTCCATCTTGACGTCCTGAAAATGGGTCGCAGATGGAAACAGGACATGAAGGACGTATTCGATGATTTTGTTGATGAAGATGAAGGAGGTGGAATCGCGGAACTGAAGAGGCTGCGAGAAGAAAATCGAAGGTTGCGGGAGGAAGTGGCAAGATTGAAGGCCTGTGTTTGAAACAAGGCATCGGACTGACTATCTCATCTATTTAAAAATCTAACGGATTATACTGTCACATTCACTGATTATTGTAAACGTTCTTTCTTTGATCCTCTTTCTATTTTGTACATCTGAACGTCCATTGGTGATATCCATCAAATACGAGTACATGAAGTCGTTGCTCGATTGTCCCGAATACACCTCCGTTTTCATGCATCGGAGAGAAGGGGAGCTTTGTTCGCCCATTCATTGCCATTCAGCTCCGCCACTACGAAGGCCGCGAATGCGTTGCGCGCCAAATGCGTCTTCGTCTTCTTGTCCCCGACGTAACCCGCTACGAAGTCACTCTTCTTCGAAGTCGTCAAGAGTGGCACGCGAACGAGCGTCCACACGAGTTCGCCAATAGGCTGCTCGCGTAACGCCTTCCCGATCGCGACGATATCTTTGTATGCGCCATGCGCGAACGTTGCCACACCGAGCACGAGCGTCGCGAACTGCAGGTCGAATTTGTCATGTTCGTCCTTGTTGGACGCAGTACCGAGCGCGATAATGCGCTTGACATTCGCGATGTGCATGAGCTCGAAGAGGAGGGTGTACGCTTTTGCGAGAGGCGTGTCGGAGGGATATGTGAAGCCGGAGGTGACGTTCACAGGTGGACCCAGACAGGACACAACGGCGTTCACGGACTGGCCGCCATGCTGCAATGCAGAGAAAAGAGCATCTCTGTCCGTAAGATCGCCCTTCACGACGTCGACGAGTGGATTGGAGGTGATGTCCTCGGATAGTTTGTTCGGAGAGCGAGCGTAGACGACGAGAGAGTGGTTGGCAGCGAGCAGCGCTTGAATGAGGAGGGGGCCAATGCCACCAGTTCCGCCAAGTACGAGAACGCGCATGTTGAGAGTTCTGTTGTCGTTGTCGTGTCGTTGACGTTGTCGACGTTGATCAATGATTTTATGAAGAAGAGATGACTGCGGCGGGTGGAAGCGCGCGCGTTAGCACAGCACGCCGACCACGCCACCCGATCGACACCGTCAACTCTATTTTCAACGAGGGTCACCCGACTTTGCTTCCGCAATTCAAGTCACCTTTCTCTGCGCGCTGGCTCTACTCGTATATGTTATTTTGCACAAAGACTCGATCGAGTAAGCAAGCGATACACTTCAAACGGAGTATCGTACGAGTCTCAATTCCTGTGAAAAAACCATATGAATGATGGCACGACCACCGAATTATCTACTCACCAAGAACGTGGCCTTGCATTATCAGTAGGCATAGGTAGCTTCAATATCTAAGCCCTCTTCTTTATAATCACTCTCGTCTTCGATGCGTATCAACCGTTCGTGAGGAGGGCCTTGCTTGTGGAAGGTCCAACAATTATGAAATCGCATTTTTCGTATACTTCTGGGCGAGACATGCCAGCGTCTTCGTACCAATCTCGAGAATGTCGCTTCGTGACCGAGTACTCCACAGATATGAAGGTCCTCAAGGTTCGGGCAACAACGGAATGTGCAAGGATCGGATCTCGACAACAAATGCATCAGGAGTGCTTCATCCAACCGCCCTTCCTTCTCTGCCTTCTCTGCTGCGATGGCGAGGACAGCCAGTTTCGTCTGCATCGTGAGGACCTGGAACAGGTGGGTGAGAAGATCCAGACCTGGCGAGAAATATCGCATCACAGAGACCCTCAATACACGGAGGAACATTGCACTTGACTGAACAAATCTGTGAAGCTCCTCGAATGAACGGTCTGTCATGCCGTCCAGAACCAGCTCCTCCAGACTTGGGCACCTAAATGAGCCCAAGACATCTGAACTCCAACAAGTGCTAACGATGGTGAGTTTCTTGAGATGCTCCAAGCAAATCGGTGGTCGCCGAGCTTGCTCGACCATGTTGACCGAAATTATCAACTCTTCGAGGTTGTGTGCCGCCATAACGAGGGGCATTCTTGCATTTTGTCGAAGGTTACGCAAATTGAGGGCTCGTAACAAGGGCAGCTGCAGATCAAGGAAAGCTGCGGATTCGTCCGTGGTCGGCTGTCCGACATGACTATGAGTTTCCCAAAATCCACCATGCAATTCTAAGCTCTTCAACATAGCAAGCTTGCCGACATTCAGCACCAAGCCCCCCTTTGGCTTCTCCGATTCTTCAAATTTGATTTCGACGCATTCCCAACGACGTTGACATTCTAGGAGGGGCTGCACAGCGTTGCATGCCATTGCAAACTGGAACGTCCCAGAAAAGTAGATCCCCACTCTTAAACCCAGTCGTGACCCGGAAGACCTATCGAGTAATGTAGACAGGCATCTACCCAGCGCTTTAAGAGCCCTGGATGGGGCGCTGTGGACCTCGATGAAAATTGACGTCCAGAGTGCTGGCGTTTGTAAAGTGGTAAGGCGCCAGGTACGGCAGACGACGGCGAGGTTCAAAGGAAAGATGAGCGAAAAGTACGCGCGCCACTGAGGCAAAGTTGCAGCCTTGATGAGAGGGGGTACTGTCGTCGGGATCGCATAGGCGAATATCTCGGAAAGGATTTCGACGGGGAGGTTTTGAGCCAGAGTAGGGGGAGAATGATGTTCATCTGACCCGGAGTCCACAGGTTCCGACGCCGTATGCGAAAGACACGAAGAGACGTCCCCCGACTCTTCTCCTTTTACGCGCTTCGCGGCCCTCTTGCGACTTCGAGACGGCATGGTGGAGAAAAGGACGAAAAAAATGTTTGCGCGGCGCAGCACCTCGCGTGGACGCGTTATTTGTCAACTCCTCCTGTTTCAAACATTCATCGCCAAATTTGCGCGGTCCTTCCTTTCTTGATTCTTTCCACTTCCACCGCGAAATGGTACGTCTCGAATTGTTCTCGTTGTCAATCACAGGCTAATTACCTACTAATTACCATCAGGAATCCTCCCCAAATCATTGTTGTATGATACGAAGCCGATCATTCCCGAATTTTTGAGTGGTACTTTTTTCTTGTCCAGCCAACCTTATACTAACGTCGCAGACACCAACGCCGTCATTCTCCGTACGCTTGATTTACGCGATGCGTACAGCGCTCGCAGCCTTTCGCTCAGGAGCTCACTTTGATCAACAATTGCGAATGGCTATGCTGAATTTTAAGTGGTGAACTCACCGAAGCAACATCGCTTGTCGCTCCAGGATCTGCATCATGATTCTGACATTGATTTATAGGAAAAAGCCAAGGTAGTCGTGACTAAAATTTATTGTTGCGCAGCGTGTTCTGAACCTATAAGACGGAGGGGCGGTGGTATAAAGCTGGGTCGGAATCCCTCTTTTTGTCTACCAAGAACAGGCCCTTCTCGTCCCCGTGTTGCTACTTCGACTATCCCTCAGAAATGTTGACCGCTCATTCTCGCACTTGGGCATTAATGCTGGCTTCGCTACTCCCCGTCACTCTCTTTTCTTATGGCTCAGCCCAAGATACAAGCCTCACCACCGTCCAGGCGGCGTTCGATTCTGCGGACGTAAGTGCACTATCCATGTTGTATAATAAAATTCGAATGTCTAACTAGAAATTTGCATCACAAAGATTCCAACGGACGCAGGCGTCACGTTTGATCCGCAGACATTGCTTGAGGTATCTTTCATCCAGCCATCCGGCACACCTCCGGTGAACGTCACCGCTGGCAACGCCGTCGCGCAAAACGGTACGCTCGTGCTTCTTTTCGGGCTCTCTCTCCGCCGTATCCAGCTTCCTATACTCACAAGCTCTCTTCGCTCTGCATTACAGCTACTGCACTCCCTCCTGTCTTCGGAGATATGTTTGCGAACCCAACGACGAACGTGTCCCAATTCACCGACACGAAGTTCGTGCTCGCTATGTTCGATCTCGACGCTCCGACCCCACAGAACAGGTCCTTGTCGCAAATTCGGCACTTCCTCGGAGCAGACTTCACGCTCAATCAGACGGACGGCGGAAGCCTACTCTTCACCAATTCAACCCCCGCCCTCTCGGAGTACGTCCAGCCTGGCCCCCCTCCTGGCTCAGACCCACACCGGTACGGTTGAACACCTTGAAATCTCCCAGTTGTTGTTTTGACAAACCATTTTCGCAGATATGTCTTCCTTCTCTTCACTCAGCCGACGAACTTCACGACTGCCGCAGCCAGTGCTTTCGTAAATGCCTCGACGCCGATCACAAACTTCAACATAAGCGTCTTTGCGGCAGAAATGGGACTTGGCAACCCGATCGGCGGTTCGTTCATGAAAGTCGGCCCTGCCCCTTCGTCAAACACCACGTCGGGCTCTGGCAGTGGAGGCAACAGCACCTCTGGATCTAACATAAATGCGAACGAAGCTGCTGGGGGTGCTGGCAATGTCCTGGGCTTGTCGATGACAATGGCCTTCGCCATGGCGTTAATTTCTAGCATTATTTAATCATGAGTTCCGCTCATTACTATGTTCTCCGTTCTTCCTTACACGTAGATAGTATCTACCAACCTTATCTTATCGGCGACTATTGTTATGCAAAACAACGTTTGGACCCAGTCTTTCTGGAAAGAAGTGCTTGACCCTCTTCGGGGATCGGTGACGTCTCCAGATATTGTCCTTTATGTTTCTGCAATGACTCTGACGATAAGACGACATTCAAGGCAAATGCAGGAAATTGAATTAAGGAATTAAATAGAATCACGAAAGTTACATTCATGCACTTTTCAATTACCTAAAGGCTCGCATGAGTGCTTCAGGGATATATTTCGTTTGTTACGAAGAGCTCCAACCCCTCCTCTTTTCCCCTTTCAACACCTTCGATGGAGTGCATCTTGTGATGCGGGGGGCCCGATTCGTTTGTTATCTTGCAATTGTGGAAGGTCATTTGAAAGACCGTGCCGTCTTGCGTCCGGCAACGTTTATTCACGAATTCCGTGAATATGTTCGCCTTGCTCAGGATACCTGACAAGTACAATTTGGACAAGAGGGGACAATAGAAAGGCTCTTCCTCCGGGTCCCAAGTGGCCAGCGCGCGAAGAAAGCAGCCATCCTTTACTCTACGGCCTCGGACACTCAGCTCTTTTAATGATTCTTGAATGACGAGAACGTCTAGTAAAGTCATCATGCCTAGCACTCCAGGTTCGAAGCTGTCCCACATCGCAAAATCCAACACCTCAAGCTTGACGCTGGCTCGTGAGACGAAGTCAAGGAGCTCCGTAAAGGTCGGACGCGATGCACCGGCGAGGTATAGTTCCTTCAGCTCGGGGCACTCGAGGTTAGCGAGAACGTCCGTCCTCGCAGATTTATCGTTGATGGTTAGTTTCTTGAGTTTGTGAAGGCGGAAAGGACGCCAGGGATTTGGTTCGTACTTGTTCACAGACATCTCCAGCTCTTCGACGTTTTGCGCTGCAAGAAAGAGCCCGGAACGACAATGTTGTGCCAGATCAAGGAGCCTTAGTGTCCGCAATTTTGACAACGTAACCGTCTCCGTCACCTTCCACTCTCCAACTGACCGTGTAGGAAACTGGATGGCCCAGTTTGTGCCTTGAAGCTGCAACTCCTCTAACGACGTCAAGTCGGCCATTTTGAGCGTTAAGGTGTCTCCAAAGCTCGCTTGATGATCGAAGGAGAGGTCTATTCTTTCCCAACGACGTTGATGCTGAAGAAGAGGTTTCAAGGCATCGCATGCTCTCGGAAAATCGTAGATACCTACGAACCGAACGCCTATCCGCAATCCCCAGTACCGCTTCTCTCGAACGTCGTCACCCGTAAATTTGTTGAGGAGCACGCGGAGGTAGCGCTTAAGAGAGGTAAACGACTTGTTCGAAGCGTTGTGTAGCTCCACGTAGAGTGTTGTCCACAATTCATCTGTGAGGATAGCTGCACGTCGCCAGGTTCGACAGACCACGGCAACATTCAGCGGGAAGATGTCTGTATGAAAGGATGTCCATTGAGAAAGGCTGCATTCCAATCTGTATGGATCGTAGTTCGTTGGGACAGCGAACGTGAAGATCTCAGTGAGGATTTCAAAGGGAAGGTGTTGTGGAGCAAATGGACATGTTTCTTCGTGGCTCGCAGCGTGTTTGAAAGCACGGCGCCTGGGTCTTGAGGTTTCGATTGTCTTAGGCAGTTTTGTGCTTTTCGTTGCTAATTTTCTGGGTGCCATTGGCACTGTAATACAGTACATTAGATTGGCAGACGACAAAGATGAACATGTGTCGTACCTCCACGAACCGATGCCGCAACAACTTATGGACTGGTGGCCTCCTATAATCCAACCAACGGACGCGAACGCTGTCAACCTACGTCCGAAATAAACAAAATCCCATCACGAGAACGAAACCATCTGAGAGGAGGATGAAGGAAGAAACGGACACTGCCACTCTGCGGCGGTCATTCCCTTCCAGAGGACTTGCATCCCGCGATGTCGCCTCTTTCATTCTCGGTCATCACAAACATATGGGCGGAAACAGTTATGCCGTTCCTTCAGCTACCCAAGCCGATGTTACTGTGCCGATTACAACGCGCAGTCGCTTCCGCCTTTGCCTTTTCCCTCGTTCTCCTCCTCCCCCGACGGACGCTCGCAGCCTGAGCCTTATGGCTGAGATTTATTCGTCCTCATACCGGCATGAACTTCGCTTCCACACTCGCAGACGTTGCCGACTTTCCAGGAGTAGATGACTTAGGTGCGTGCATAGCGCTCTCTTTCATTCATTTGGTTCAAATTTTTCTGGTCTTCCATGGCTCGTCAGCATTGAATCTGGTCGAAGCATTGCAAAATATCAGTGTCTACCGAGTTCAGTATTATCACATATTCTCTTCCGCACTATTGGACTGATCGCATGCTCAGCATCAAGCAGATGAGTTGGCTAATAGATGTACCCAGCTACTGCTTGCCTACCGCGAAGCCTGCGAGGGCCTTGAAGACACAACTCATTTCACCGCGGCAGCGGATGAAATTACAACGTAACGTCAAATCTTTGAATAGAAGGATATTACAACTTAACGCTACTTCGACGCAGTGTCGTCGAGAAGGCCAATGAGAAAGCACAGATCTGGGCAAAAATGGGTCGTGTCAAAAGTCTCGTCAACCAGTCTAAAATCAAAGAAGGAATAGAATCACTATACAGAGACGTGGAAACATGTGCTCATAAGTTCAATGTATGATCCTCTTATATCTCGTTCTTACTCGGCGATGAACTCATCTCCGTGAATTAGATTGCAACATCAGCGGGTCTACGCCGAACCAATCGAGATATGGAGTTGATAAGAGTAAAAGATGATGTTGAAAATAAGGAGTTATTGCAAAAAATGCTCCAGGATGTGGAGACCTTGAAGGAAATTATTTCTAACCCGAATGTCGGAAATGTTGCGCATACCATCGAAAAGGTAACTTCACTTTGAAGAAAGATAGAAAGAAAGAATGTTAACACTGCTTCTCCGATAGGAACTAGATCAGCCTCTAGGTCGAGCAGAACGCGATAACCTTCACCAAGGACTTTTAGAAATATACCAGGAGACGAACGTTTCTCCTCCCGGAACTGATTGTAAGGACGCCTGCCTTTTTGCATTTGGGTTGTCTTCTGAAATGGTTGATACAATTTGAAGTAACTGGTCAGGTCGAAAAATTGTCGATACGGCCTGAAGTGTCTGGTAGTGAGAACGATATTTTCATAGGTTCGTGCAAGCCTTTGTTGGCTTTTGCTTACTTTGACACTTTATCATGTAAAAGGCGTGTGGCTCGGGAAGACTAGGGTAAGTGATCTCCTCTCATATTTCAGAATTTCGAAGAATCACTTTACGAATGAGCTCTACAGGTTGCGTTGAAGCTATACCGCGCTTTAGGTCGAACACGAAAGGCTAGAAAAGTACGATTTCCCCCCTTTTTGGTGAATGTCGTCGCGTTTTGTGATACAGACTCTAAATTAGAGATTTGAGCACGAGGTTGGGCTTTGGAGAGAGCTCCAACATCCCAACATCTGCCGATTGTATGGAATTGCAGTATTCAACGATGCTGTTTATTCCGTACGTCCGCTCTTAGATCTGTTGTACATATTATTTTTCAACTGTTTCCCCAGGTTAGCTCATGGATGGAGAACGGCGACGTTTTATCCTACGTGAAAAGCTCTATTCAAGAAATAAACAGATTGGGTATGCTTGTAGACGTTGCATCTGGTGTGGAGTATCTTCATTCTCGGAAGCTCGCACACGGAGATATTCGGGCGGTACGCGTTTTACCGAGAACATCATGTCACATAATTCATCTCCTGTGGTCTTCCTAGGCGAACATCTTGATTGATGAGGACGGTCGAGCTTGTATTTCAGGCTTTGGTTTCTCTAAAGTTCTTGAGGATGTGCGTATTTATTATCACTTGCTTTTCCTTAAACCAACGCTGATGATGTCTCGTAATGCAAGGTCGAATCGGACGAACGCTCACCCGTAAGCGATCGTGTCCACAACTCCGTGCGCTGGCATGCACCCGAACTCATAAGACAAGGGAACGAATGGCCAGCACTCATATCTCCTACGACTGATGTCTGGAGCTATGGGATGCTGTGTCTAGAGATCATGACCGGAAACCAACCTTACGCCCACCGCAGCCGCGACAACGACGTGATTGCTGACTTGCTTTCAAATCGGTTGCCTCCTCGGCCAGCGGAATCGATCATCCGAAGCCGGGGCTTAACAGATGATATCTGGGAGGTGATGCTCTCGTGCTGGAGACCTGACCCTCTGAAGAGACCGGATATGAAGACCATCAGATACATTTTACAGTCGACTATGGCTGGCATCATTCCGGCTGGTAAGGAACTGATAAATCGTAATTGCAATTCTCAAAAATCAGACAAATCTAGGAGGTTCAATCACCAATTCACTGGTACCGGCTGATGAGCGTTCGCTCCCATTACTGCTCGATCCCTCTGTTCAAGATACTAGAATCACGTTAACGGAACATTTCCCCGAGTCGAACTCGACGGAGTCTGTGGAGTCCTGGCTCAACTTTGACAGTTTATCGGACCTTGATAGAGGATTGACGTTGAAGATTCCCGCAAGGTCTTGTAGCAGAAGACGACTATCTGATCCCCCTCCTGATGTTTTAGAAGCCAGCCGGGATATTTCAGACGGCTTGCATTCCTCTTCCCTTCCAAATTCTATCGGTGCCAAACTATTCGGGACGCGCAACGCTTCATCCTCATCATCTCTACTACCCACACAGAGCGCTCTCCTCAATCATGATGATCTCGATGTAAGGGTGAAAGTTCGACGTGATGTCCAAGGACGCTTGGTTAGAGGGACGCTTGCTGCATTGGTAGACGAACTCTTAGTCCGATCACAGGGTATGATTCACTGCATCGCCTTTTCTTGTGACATTCATATGTTCAAGCAGGATCCATTGAGTATCGAGCCTATCAGGAGACCTTCCTGACAAATGTTTGCTTGATCAACCCGAAGGACGAGCCTCTTAGGGTTATTATCAGGCTTCTCTTGCGTCATCATGTTCTCGCCGAAAGCAAGTCGTCTGAGGAACGTGTTACGATACGTTATAAGTGAGATACGCTTTATTCTCTATGTTCGGTCATCAGGCGTCTAATCTTTGAGCAAAGGATCTTGGACTTCTTAAAATCCATGTTAATGGAGCGCCACGAAAACGCGATTGACACATCGATTTTGAAAGACTTGCTTGTTTTTCTGGAAGGTATCGTGTCTCCGCCATCGTTCGCCGACGCAGCCAGGGACCTCAAGTTTTCCACAGAGGCATTAGTAAGGTCTTAAAATACTATGAGCCAAGACAGGACTTATTAAGAGTTATTCTGTTTTAGATTCGTCGACGAGAACACTCAAATATTCGGTCTTTGATTTCCAATTCGGACGGAAAACCTCTTCCTACACCAAGCTTCGAGCCAAAAGGATTTGCGCTTGGAATGATGGTAATAGAGGGAAATGTTTTCAAGCGCATTACTTCTACCGATTGTGTATTGCACTTAAGTGGGCATGGGCAGCTCACTTCCGTTTCCGAGAGCATGGTCTTGAACGAAAGAATTGTGATGTGGGTCAAACGAGCGATACTTCGTCCGGATCGAATTAGTGACAGAGGGGACACTCTGCGGTTCTTCATAAATACTGCTTCCGTCAGTTCAGTTCATTCATCTTAATTTTGAAAACTGACAAGGCGCGATCCAGGAGTGCCAAAGGCTGGGAAACCTTTCGTCCATGGTCGCAATTTTGAAAGCGATTAACTCAACTGATATTACCGGGTTGAAGAAATCGAGAGAACATCTCAAACGAGAGACAAAAGTGTTGAGGAATCTCGAGAAGCTTTCGATGGTCTTGGATCCTGCTCATGATTATAAGACATACAAAGACCTGCTGCTTGACACTAAACATCGCTGCATTCCATGGCTTAGTGAGCTTCCCTTTATTGAAGAAGTACATTTTTGCTAAAGTCCATCTCAGCCGTTCATCTTGAAGACCTTAATAATTACCTCAAGGAACATGAGGCGGAAGTCGTCGAAGACGGACATAGACTGGTCAATTTCCAGCGCTACAGGTCTCTCTCGGAGAAGATATCGAAGATGCTTGTTTATCAGGACAAGCTTCGCGGCCTACTAGTAGCCTCCGAGCTCAGCCCCGGGCCCGAGTTGAAAGATTACTTGGAAAGGAGAATCATGAGTACGCCAATGGACTCCAAAGCGAAAGCAGCATTAGAGGCCCGCAGCTTGGAATTATGCACTCTCGAGGCTGAAAACTCTCATCGCCGGATTGACGAGTTGAGGAACGTCGGATTCGGATAACATAGTATGCTCGTTGCTCGACGTTCTTATAAGTACACGGGACTTGTGACACTACATTCGTTGCGAATTCGAGGAAGGCAGCCTCATGCTTCTGTTCCAATCGTTTTCATTTCTTCAAGTATCAAAAGTGCTTTCATCCTCGAATCCTCTTACCTTGAAGATTTATCGAGAAATCCATTCTTACTGATATTGAAACATCAAAGGTATGCAATCACAATTCGGGCGTGAAGGCGTTTTACATCTTGGAATCACTCGTCGCATCTCTGGTGAAACGACGAGAAAGAAAGATTGTCAATTTAAATTCCATCGTAATACAAAATCAACTGATCTTCGTACATCCAACCACACCAATCATACGACACGTCTGGCTCGAGTCTCGAAGAAACGCTCATTTCTTGGAATTGAGAGCAGTGACGACGCGTTGTTTACATGGAGCCAACGTTCTGGCTGCTATATTTTTCGGTGAAATCCTGAACGGAAGGTCTGCCGTTGCAAATATTACCTGACAAGCAGTACAGGTACACGGTTTGTTTCCTATTCGACCAACTTACGGTATAACGTATCGTACAGCATGTCTGATGTCACAGGAAAAGACGAGGGGTTCAGAAGGTGAAAAAAAGCAGGAGTTCACTCAAGGTCACATACTCACATCGACATTGACATCGTCCTTGTTCCCTCCTAAACCCATCTCTGTGTCTACGTCTCCTTCCCCGAGGGTCACTCTCGCCGTCCTCCTTCCCGCTGTCCGAGTCTAACGTGCCATCGCCCCCGACGCCTACAGAAGAGCACAAAGTGTGTAATATGAAGAACGGTCGAGAGATTAGTATATGTGTTGCGCACCCTCTTGAACACCATTTGTTCCAAACGTAGATGAGCCCGTATTCGTTCCGCTACCACTCAACACCGAGCCATCCTGTCCAGCAGTGCTAAAAGCGAGGACGCCGTGAGTGGTCGATAGAGACACGCTCGGTGGTCGTTACCAAGACTTGCTGTATCTGAGCCTGGTGAGGAGATACGAAAGGAGGTGCAGGCATCACCGTTGGAAGATCCCACTGGTCCCACGCGGCAGCGAGGACCTTGAGCAGGCTCCAATAGTCGAATTGGAAAATATAAACGCTCTTACGGCGTATCTTCGCAGTAGAATGTAATAATAAATTTACGAGGACGATGGCATTTGGGACGTTGGTTCAATGGTTGTGAGAGGAGACCTCAGACAAAGAACTTCAGCGGAAACGACTGGCGTCGGCTGCACACCGCTCACGCACTGCCACTCCTTCTGTCCCAACCGCGATGTCACGGTCGTCTCCGTTCAAATCAAGTTCATCAAACCTATCGACGGCGATATTACTGCCGGCAGTACTCCTGAGTGCATCTCCCAAGGCGACATGGTTTATTTATCAATGACTATACGTGTGCCTTCAGATCTTCAGAGTGCGCAGCTAGAGCGCACAGCCGATTCCATTCCTCTCAGCCTCCGAGTTTCCTCCTCCCTCGAAGCCAGTCTTTCTACGCCCGTCTCCTCTCTTCTTATCCAACATGGACTTAGCTACTATTCTCACAGGTGGAAGTGGGAAAGTGGTTGATCACTTAGGTGTGTGCACAACGCTCCTTTTCACAAGTTTGGTCTTATAACGCCATCATGACCTTCAGTGGTCTCAGTGGCAGGCTCGACAGCAAAGAGTCTAGTTGAAGCTTTGCGAAAAATCAGCGTCTATCGAGTTCGGTGCTGTCCCTTCTCCTTTTCAACGTTCGCTGACTGAAAGCATGGCCAGCATCAAGCCGATGAGTTGGCCAACCGATGTACTCAGCTGCAGCTCGCTTATCTCGAAGCCTGCGAGAAGGTTAAAGGGCACGACACTGAATTTGCCGCAGCAGTAGATCAATTTACAGCGTGAGTCATTTATTAGAAAGATTGTGCGTGTATAACGTTACTTTGTCGTAGTGTTATTGGGAAGGCCAACGAGAAAGCACAGAACTGGGCGAAGATGGGGCGCGTAAAGAGTCTCATAAACCAGTCCAAAATTAAAGAAGGATTAGATTCGTTATACAGAGACTTGGACATGTGTGCTCATACTTCCAATGTATGTGGATCCTAACCTCTCCTTGAGCTTGATGATGAACTGACGGTCACCTCTGAGGTTGCAATGCTTGCAGTTCTACATCGAAGTAATCTCGATATGGAAAAATTAAGAGCAAGAGATGACGCCGAAATTAAGGATTTGCTACAGAAAGTGCTTCAGGATATTGCGGCCAAGAAAGAGATCATTCCTAATCCTGAAGTTAGAAGCTTTGTGCACACCATCCAGAAGGTAAATAGCAATACACCTCGAGTATTCAACAGAGAGTAACATTTTTTCCGCTAGGAATTGGAGAAACCGCTGGCATTAGGTCCTGAAGAACGCGATAGCCTTCTGCAAGGACTCCGGAATATTTACGATGAGACCGACACTATATCCCCTGGAGCCGATCGTAAGGATTTATGCACCTCGATTTTGGTCAATAAAAAGATTGATATCATACAGAACCAGGAGGAGTGATATACGATTCACCAAGACCGTCGAGTGACCGATCGCTGCCGTCAACAGAGCCCAATCCCGTTGTCAAAGATTCCGGAATCTCGCCAGTTGGACATTTGTCCGAATCTGAGTCGATGGAGTCATTAACTTCGTGGTTCAATTGGAATGGATTCTCCGAGACGGACCTTGATATTGGTCCAACATTGACGATCCCTGGCAGACCTTACGACGGTAGGCGACTATCTAGTCCACCTCCCGCTATTGCACACGCAGAACCACCCAACCAGGGTGCCTCTGGTAGCCAGATATCTTCTTCTCTTCCAAGTTCAATCGGAGATCCATTGTTTGGGAAGCGCAGAGAGTCAACTTCATCGTCTCTGCAGACCATGCAAAGCCCTCTTCTTGATCATGATGACCTCGATGCAAGAGTGATCCTTCGACGTGATCCTCAAGGTCGTT
Source organism: Schizopora paradoxa (assembly GCA_001020605.1). Taxonomy (NCBI): domain Eukaryota; kingdom Fungi; phylum Basidiomycota; class Agaricomycetes; order Hymenochaetales; family Schizoporaceae; genus Schizopora; species Schizopora paradoxa. The sequence continues at coordinate 75,729 of KQ085937.1, forward strand.
TGGTCAGAGGGACTCTCGCTGGACTGGTCGACGAGCTCTTGGTCCATTCGCAAGGTACAGTTGGCGATATTCGTTCCTTGTGCACTATTGACGCGATCGAGCAGGATCCCTCGATTATCAAGCTTATCAAGAGGTCTTTCTGACGAACGTTTGCCTGATCAACCCAAGGGACGACCCTCCCAGAGATATAATCAGACTTCTCTTGCGTCATCACATTCTCGCTGAAAACAAATCGTCTCAGGAACGTTTTGAGATACGTTTCAAGTGAGATGCGCTTCCTTCCTTACGTGTCCATCTCTCAAGTGTCTAATCATCAAAAACAGGATTTTGGACACCTTGAAATCTATGATATTGGGACACTACGAAAATGCGATTGGCACACCAACCTTAAAAGATCTGCTTGTTTTCCTTGAAGGCATCGTGTCTCCAAAATTGTTTGCTGGGGAAGCCAAAGACGTTAAAATTTCCACGGAGGCATTGGTAAAGTCTAAAACTGCTATGAATCATTATAGGACTTATTAAGAATCGTGTTGTTTAAGATTCATCGACGAGCGGGGGGAAGCCTTCGATCTACTTCCATTTCCAGTTCGAACAGGAAATCTCTTCAAATGCCCAAATTCGAGCCAAAAGGATTTGCCCTCGGAATGATGATGTTGGAGGGAAATGTCTACAGACGCATCACGCCCACGGATTGCGTATTGCACTTGAGCGCGAGAGGGCGACCCAGTTCTGTCTCAGAGAGCTTGGTTTTGAGCAAAAGGATCGTGATGTGGGTCAAACGAGCGATTACTCGTTCGAATCAAATAGGTGAACGAAGTGACGCTCTACGGTTCTTCATAGATACTGCTTCCGTCAGTTTATTCCATTCAATTGAATCTCGTTTTTTTGATAACTGACGAGCCTTTATCCAGGAGTGCCGGAAGCTGGGGAACCTTTCATCCATGGTCTCAATCCTTAAAGCAATCAATTCTCCTGATATTACCAGATTGAAGAAGACAAGAGAACATCTCCAACGAGATTCAAACTTGTTGAGGACTCTCGAGCAGCTTTCGATGTTCTTGGATCCTGCTCATGACTATAAGGCATACAAGGACCTGCTGCCTGGCATTGAACATCGCTGCATTCCATGGCTTAGGGGTAATTCTATTTGGCACCCCGGTTGCGGGGGGTTGCAGAAACTTATCCCGATTGGGGCGAAGTTCGTGGGACCGGGCTTTTAGAGTTTCGATCGGCAAGTCCGGCAAGCAGTGTCCCCGCCCGCCGCGCCGTCCAAATCGGGACAAATCCCGCCGCCCCCCGCCGCCTCACCGTAAAAACACAAAACCAAGGCTGTATATGTACTATAAAAAGCCCTTAAGGCCTTTAAAGTGTACATGAGAGGTTAGAGTGGAGCAGAGAATTTCTTTTTGGCTAATTCGAGTGATCACACAGCTTATTCTTGAATATTATGTTACAATTCATGAAACAGTTGTTTTCATGCATAATGTGTCCTATGAGTGCTAGAGAAACCTAATGGGAGATATAGCAACGATATAATGCAAAATATGCGGCATCTCTGGTCTTGTTTTGTGTCTTTTTATGGTGAGATGGCGGCGCGCGGCGGGATCTGTCCCGATTTGGACGGCGCGGCGGGCGGGGACACTGCTTGCCGGACTTGCCGATCGAAACTCTAAAAGCCCGGTCCCACGAACTTCGCCCCAATCGGGATAAGTTTCTGCAACCCCCCGCAACCGGGGTGCCAAATAGAATTACCCATGGCTTAGTGAGCTTCCCTTTACCAAAGACATAAATATTTGTTAAACTCCATCTTAGCCGTTCATCTCGAAGACATGGAAAATCACCTCAACGACCATGAAGCGGAAGTCGTCGAAGACGGACAAAAGTTGATCAATTTCCAGCGTTATAGGTCTCTCTCGGAGAAGATTTCAAAGGTGCTTGAGTATCAGGACAAGCTTCGCGGCCTTGCTTCCGAGCCCCTCAACCCCGAGTTGAGAGATTACTTGGAATGGAGAATCAGGAGTACGCTGATAGACTCCAAGGCGAAATCGGAATTAGAGTCTCGTAGCATGGAGCTATGCAACAAGGAGGCTAAAATGTCTCGCAACCGGACTACAGAGTTGGTGAACGTCGGATTTGGGTAGCCCAGTTTCCCCGTTTCTTTGCCTTATTTCTATATACGCACACGGAAGCTTCAAGGACTTTGATTCTACATTTTAACAAGGTCCTTTATTTGTCGAGGAATGCGGCCTTACACGCCTGTCAATTATCGTATATATACAAAATCAGATACTTTTCACTCTTGAGATGTACTTATCTCAAAGCCATCCTCTCCACCCCTCGTCCAACGCGTCCCGAAGGATGAACGTATACCACATCCCTGCAATCGGGATCGTAGCAGCATGCCAAAGCGCGTGCGCGTCCAACACGCGTCCGATGGCGGGGAAGTCGAGGAGTTCGAGCGCCATGGCGGCGGTGGTGAGGCCGACGCAGAGGGCGGCACGGGACGCGAAGGCCGGGCGGTAATTTCTTGCTCTGTATCTCGTTCTGTTGTTGTTGCCGTCTAGTGGGGATTTGGAGTCAGATTCCGGGTCGAAGGGCGAGGGGAAGCGCCGGAAGAGCGTCAAACGAGCGGGGAGGGCATATATCAGCCAGAGGATGTTGTGCGAGACACCGAGAGCGACGTTGAACGCCATGTTGTACGCGTAGTCGAAGCGCGGGAGGAGGGTGAGGTAGGAGATGTGGGCGAGGTAGGTGAGGGCGCAGAGGGTCGTCCATACACGGAATCGCAGAGAGGAAGAGGGGGAGAGGAAGAAGAAGCGCGCGACGGTGAAGTGGAGGGCGGACATGATGGCGAGGGCGGCAGAGAAGTAGTCTAGTTTTTCTGTCGTCGGGGTATCTGGAAGATGATGTTGAATTGTGAATTAGAATGACAACGAATTGAGTCTGGATGACCACACCTCTAGTATGAAAAACTGACGACCAGACCCATGCATTCATGCTCAGCACACTCCACGTCAGCAGCATCGACCGGAGCGGATGCGCTCGAGGAACGCGTCTACGCAACGCCTTGAAACCTCGAAGATGCATCCACAAGTTGCCCAGAGAAAACAGGACAGAAGCAGGCTCCTGCATGCCCGCAAGCCTCCAGAACGGCCATTTCCCGTGGAACTGGTGGACCTTGGGGTCCTTTCCTTCGGACTGAGCGCGTGCAAGAAGGAGGTCTGTCACTGAATGAGTGCAGGAGTATTTGCAGTTGTCCAGGCATGTCCATTGGGTGAGACGGAGGGTCAGAGGTAGGGCGTTAGGGGTGGAACATGAGGAGGAGAGGCAGTAGGAGAGACAGGTTTGGTATTCTGGGAGTCTGTCTCCAGAAGATGCAAGAGCTGGAGGTGCAAGGACGAGGAAAGCGAGAAGGTAACTTTTTGAAGACAACCAGAGCATCGCGCTATGACCTAAATTGGGAGAGAATTTCAGCGAACCATTCAGGTTGTAGAACTTTCGAAAACTTTACATTTGTGTCGAAGATTTTGTCAAAGATCTCTGGAGGAGAACGGCTCGGTGCCGAGGAAAAGTGTGGGAAAGAGGTTGCGGGCGTGCGACGAGGCGAGAAAACGGTTGTCACCTTTTCGCGAGGATAACGGCTGTCACACCACATCACAGTCCGCGAAATGACGCGCTCGAGTCTGAGGACCGCCAACAACACAGACGACCTCGCCGTCGCCGTCTCCCACCAACGCGCTCGCACTTCCTCGTCGTCCATCACCACCCTCGACCCCTCCAAGGCCGCCGACCGTCGCTTCAAAGCCCGCGAGCGACAGCGCAGAAAGCGCGAGCGCGACAAGCAGAACAATGGGCGCATCGGGGCGGCCACCTTTCGTGCCAACCCCGTCGTTGCGCTCTTGCCAGAGACGAGCATCGTCGCAGCGCCGCTGCCTCCACCCCCACAACCACCACCTTCGTTACCGGAGACGACGGTTGCCTCCACATCAAGCGCAAATGCCAGCACGAGCGCGGGCACGCCCTCCCGCTCTTTACGGCGTGTCAACGACGACGCCAACATGACAGAGGAGGAGATCACGCGCCGGAACAGGATTCGCGAGGCTGCAAAGCTTCGTCAGCGCAAGCATCGCGACCTCGTCAAGCAGCGGAAGCTTGTCGAGCTTGGTCTTGCTATGAACCCGGATGGCCTCGGCGGGCTCGAGGAGATGCACTACGCCCTGGGTCCAGACGGATCCTACCAGCCCGTCCTTCCTCCTCCTCCACCGCAACAACAGCCACTCCTTCCGGACCATCAAGCTCATCATCACCAGGCGACTTTCCCGACCGGTCATACCGGTGGCTCAACCTTTGCCTCGACGCTTTTGCTCTCCTTTTCATGTTCGCCTCTCCTCAAGCAGCATCTTTTACGTACCCTGCATATGACGAACGAAGAGCTGGCATCCCTCGAGCCCGTCCTCGCTGCCGCGTGGGACCAGTGGGATCATGCTGTGAGTTCATCTCTTTGTTCTTTCTCCCCCCTTGCATTTCTTTCAAACGGCCTCTGACACAACCAACCTGTATGCGCTCCTTTAGCGTCGCATGCACTACGCCGAACAAGCTGCCAAAGTGAACCTGCAGCAGCAGCAACAGCAAAATGGTGTCGCGTCTGGGTCTGGCTCTACGTCTGGCTCTCCTTCGACTGCAAGTCAAGCTGGCCCTTCCAACGGCCATGTCACTACTACTGCTCCTCCTCCTTTCGTGTTACCCCATCCCCCGCCAGGCTTAGACACGACGAGTCTCGGTAACGACTATCGAGCGCGTTTCCATCGACCTCTTACGGCGCCCTCGCTTTTCAGCACTGCTGGGCAGGATGGATCGGTGATGAGTGGCAGCGGAACGAATACGGGCTCGTCTACGTTTGGAACAAACGGTGTTCAAGAGAGTGCGCAACACATCTACTAATCTCTGTAATAATTCACTTACGACATTTCATTGTCTTTCGTAGGCGTCGGGGGTGATGGTACGTTAGACTCGGACAGCGGGAAGGAGGACGGGGAGGGCGATCCTGATGGAGAAGGAGATGCAGACGCAGACATGGATGCAGAGATGGATTTAGGAGAGAACAAGGACGATGACGACGTCGATGCGAGTATTTGACCTTGAGTTCCGTGAACTCTAGCCTTTTTCATAAATTCGAGAACTTCGCTTTATAAGACTAGTTCTCTCACTTTTCTTGTGACATGAGACGTGTTGTATCATACATTATACTGTAACTTGGTCGAATAGTAAGCAAACCGTGTACCTGTATATTTTCTGCGCTCATTTTTTCGTCTGCTCCTCATGAGGTCGGAGCCGAGTCGGGTTTAGCCGGAAGATAGCAATCAGCAAGCATATGGCATGCAACCGCATACATCCTCCCCATCATCGGCGCCCATCTCTGTCAATTTATTTATTCTTTCTTCCTCGACGTCGACCACGACACAAAGCAGACAGCGACGAAGAACTCACTCGCCCATCCACTGGTGTTCTGACCAGACGCCTCCAACACCTCGGCGACGATGAGTGGTACGTCATTCATCATTCATCTCTCTGCTTTGTTATGGTTGGAAAGCTCATCGTGCTTTCTTTCGTCCTCAATCGTGTGGTCGTCCCCAACGGCAAAATAACAGTGACCGTCGTCCTCGGCGCGCAATGGGGCGACGAAGGCAAGGGCAAGCTCGTCGACATCCTCGCGGCGGAGATGGACGTCTGTGCGCGGTGTGCTGGGGGGAACAACGCCGGGCATACGATCGTTGTGCCGTCCGCCACTGGCGAGCGGGGAGAGACGAAGTATGCGTTCCATTTGTTACCTAGTGGTGAGTATGCTTTGTTCTTTTGTTCTGGATTCTGGGATGGTGGGGAGGGTGGCTGGCTAAGGGAGATATATGCTCGGGTTTGCTGTGGATGCTGATGAAGACTTTTCGTTTGCAATTAGGACTCGTGAACCCGAGCTGCATTGGACTGATCGGGTCGGGCGTCGTCGTGCACGTCCCATCGCTCTTCCAAGAGCTCGACGCGCTAGAGGCTCAAGGTACGCGTGCCTTCAAACCCAGATTCGAATACCACATCGCTCATCATATTTTCTCGAATTGTAATGCAATGCCAGGCCTCGACTGCACCGGCCGGCTCTTCATCTCCGACCGCGCGCACCTCGTCTTCGACTTCCACCAGATCGTCGACGGCCTCAAGGAGGTCGAGCTCGGCGGCTCCTCGTACGTACTTGACTTGCTTCTCCGTCCGTTCGTGAGCTTGAGAAGACGTTCGTTCTCCCGGTTCCGCCGTGGTTCTTCCTCTTTATCATCCAATGGTCCGCCACCACCACCACTACCTGCACATTCGCATTCGAAATCACGCCCATCCATATCTATATTCTCGACCGCGACGCGTTCAATGGTTGGGCGTACCTCGCATTCGCATTCGCGGCATGCATCTACGGCGACATCGAATACGACGTTTTCCAAACCCGTTTCTCACTTGTCGGCAATGGTGTCCTCTTCGTCCCGCCCACCACCTAAATCCGCGCACCGCAAAATCCACTCCGAATCCTCGCTGTGTGCGCTGTCCTCCCTCTCTCTTGCCGCCTCATCCTCATCCACCGCCCCACTCGACGCTCGCACCAAACTCTCTCTCGATCACAATCGAATATCCAATGCTGAAACTGAACTCTCTATTAACGACGATAGCATTGGCACCACCAAGAAGGGCATCGGACCAGCTTACTCTGGCAAGGCGTCTCGATCTGGGTTGCGAGTTCATCATCTCTTCAACCACGACGCCTTCGCCGCCAAGTTCCGCAAGATCGTTGAGGGCCGCTTCAAGCGATATGGGCATTTCGAATATGATACGGAGGGCGAGATTTTAAGATACAAGGTACGTAGTGTCCAAGTCCGATTTGTTTTTGGTTTACTGAAAATTTCCTTGAAATATTTTCGATAGGATCTCGCTGAAAGACTTCGACCTTATGTCATAGACTCGCTCACATTCCTGCACGCGCAACTTGCGCTGGGTCGACGCGTGCTCGTAGAGGGCGCGAACGCGCTCATGCTCGATCTGGACTTTGGGACATATCCCTTCGTCACTTCTTCCTCTACTACGATTGGTGGGGTGTGTACGGGTCTCGGGATACCTCCAAAGATGATTGGGAAGACCATTGGTGTTGTGAAGGCGTATACAACGCGAGTTGGCGGAGGACCGTTCCCAACTGAGCAGCTGAATGTAAGTTATTTACTCATTTCCCTTCATCGGTACATTTAAAATGAGCCCTCTTCTCAAGGATATCGGCGTCCACCTGCAAGAAGTGGGCTGCGAATACGGAACCACCACCGGACGCCGACGGCGCTGCGGCTGGCTAGACCTCGTCGTGATGAAGCACTCCTGCCTCGTCAACGGCTACGACACGCTCAATCTCACCAAGCTCGACGTGCTCGACGACCTCTCCGAGATCCGCATCGCCGTCGGCTACGAGGTCGACATGCAAGAACTCGCCGGCTTCCCCGCGGACCTCGACGTCCTCGCGAAGGTGAACGTGAAGTACGAGACGCTCCCCGGCTGGAAGGCCTCCATCGCGGGCGCGACGAAGTACGAAGAGCTGCCCGAGAATTGCAAGAAGTACGTCGAGTTCATCGAGGGTTTCCTTGATGTGGATGTTGAGTGGATTGGCGTCGGACCCGGGAGGTCGAGCATGATTAGAAAGGAGCTGACGAGAAAGCAAAAGAAATAAATAGACTGTAATTAAGTCGTTAGTGTGTGTGTTTTGTATACTTTTTATTGCTGTATCTAGACCATCGTCCCGTCGCAGTAGTAATGTCATGTGTAAGAATCCTGAATCTTGAACCTTTTCTATTCGTTCATGTTCTTCTCCACCAACAGGGTATATTTGTTGTACAGTAAAAATGCGGTTATGATACAGAGAGCTCACTCGCGCGCGTCATGCGCATCACCCCACGCCCGAAGGCCCCAGCGACGGCGTTGAATCCGCCTTCCTGCACCTCAGAAAGGAACAAATCGTGCTGTCCAGCGAGCCGTTCGTTGTTCCTCCTGATTTCGCGCAGCATCCCATGCTGCCGTGCACAGTTGGGGCATTCTGTTTCATTCTCAGCCAAGCATCTAGGGGAGGTAAAATTAGTATCAGAAGGGATTGCTAGATATTAGAAATTAGCGAAGGCGCACCGTTGGTGGTAACTATGGTTGCACATGAAGTGGACGCTTGGGAGGTCGAGCTGTCCGCTGCACGCTGAACAGCGGGTGACGTGGAATACGCGAGGGTGATCTGGATCTGAGAGCTCCTCCACCTGTTTGAGTTTTGTCTTTGTCTCCTCCCGGTACGAGTTGATGAGTTGGCGGTCCTGGAAATTATAGTCAGATTCATTAGTACGGCGTTTCGATGAGAAGATTTGAGAGGAAGGAGCGGAACAAGACACTAATACTAATACTAACCATCTGTATCTCATCCCTCGACTCCCTGACCCTCGACAACAACCACTCCTTCACAAGCCCCACGCTCGTCACGCCATTCCTACTCAGCACCTGGATCACCGCAAGCGGGGGCATGATCCCCTCCCTCTCGATCTCCTCCAAGATCGCCTTCAGATCCTCCGTATGCCGCGTGAGCAGCACTTCGTTGGACGTAAGAAAGCGTAACACCAGCGGGTACAACAACTTGTGTTTGGGGCCGTAGAGCTTCAGGTGGTGTATCACCCTCTTTGACGCCTCAGCTCCTGCGGGAGAGTCTCCGCCCTCCTTAGCCTTATCAATCCAGAAACGGAGCACGTCTTCGTGCATCTCGAAGTGCTCCCAGAGGAGGACAAGGCCCTCTGTGAAGTTCCGTGTCGAACACAGGATCAGAGCATGCGTAGGATCGTATGGTATGCTTTCGCTATTCAACACCCGAAGCGCTTTTCCTTGAAGCACATTCCCCTTTTCCTTCTCCCCTGCGTTCTCCGCCCTCTCAGAAAGAGTGAGGTAGAGCTCGATGAGCGTGTTCCACACAGCAATCTGATCCCTCTTGTCCGCAAGGGCATCTGCAGGCGCGCTCTCCAACGCATCTTCGCCGTTCGTAGCCGTTGTCGGCGTCACAGGCTTTTCGTCGACCGTCTGTTTCCACCTGCGCTGCGCTACCGCCTCCAAGAAGACGACGAACTTCTCCATGTTGTCTACAAAGTGCGAGAAGTATTGTTGTGGGGAAGGCCACTTCTCAATTCGCGCCTTCACAGTTAGTGTTGACGATCCCGCCGCCCCCGTTGGAGCAGGTGAAGCAGACCTAGGCGTGTCATGGAAGGAGCCCGTCCGCTGTCTAGTAGGTCTTTGGGGGACAGCTACATCTCCCGGTCGTGTAGTCGCGGTGGATGGTGAAGGCGGCGCATCACTTTGTGATCCGCGATTGAGAGCGAGGTAGGAAAGGTAAGAAGGACCCGCTCCAGCCTTTGATGCGCTGGGTGCTGGTAAGATTTCTGAGTCCACTGAAGGAGCGGTGGCGCCGGTGCAGATATCAATGAGGAGTTGAGTCGTTTCATCCGGTAGATTCGCCAACATGATTCTCCCATATCTTGCTAAATTACTCTCAGTCTACAGGCAATGGAAAGAAAACAAGTCAGCTCACGCAGGATTAGAGATGAAAATGCAAATCGCATGTGAAACACTAACCGCGTCCGAGTCAAGGCGCCGGAGATATGCCAACGCGTCCTTGTAGTTTGCAGAGTCCTCGACCTGTATACGCAAGTAATCCTCATGTCGCTTATACTTCTTCGCGAGGTACGAAGCATGTTCGAAGTACCCTGCTTGTCGACACACCCGAATCGCAGTTTCGAGGTCAAAGGGAGGTTCATCGTCGTCACCGTCCCCAGATATAGACCGACGCGACTCGGTCTTGATGAAGGTATCGAGACGTGAGACGTCCTTGAGTTTCGTGTAGGTGTTTAGAAGAAGCGTCGTGTGGTCTGAATTCGCGAGGCCCAAAGTATGGAGATCTTGAAGGTAGGTGACAAGGTTGTGAATGCGTTGGGCGTCAAGGAACTGCGGATGAGACTCGTCATTACAAATGGCAAAAGGGCTACAGGAAAAGTTACCTTGCGAATGACATAGCTGGGCTGCAGGTGTCCGATGGTCTGGACAAACTGTGCCATTGCGCCGTCGTAGTCCCCCTTCGAGTACAAGTGATCTCCATATTGGCGATGAATATCAGCCACACTCGATTCGTCGAGGCCTTGGGTACTGGCTAAGTTAAGTGCTAAGACGTAGAAATTTCTTCGGTAAATCATCTCTAATTTCGTTGCGGTGGGCTTCTCTTCTAATCGGGACAGCTGCGCGAGAATCAATGAATTAATCCTTGGCCACATGCGCGTACAAATTCATTACTCACCTTGCCGTCGTTTGTAAGGACAAATATATGACCCCATTGCGAGAATACGGCACGGGCACCCTCTTCGAACATACCAGAATACGCTACGAATTTGTTCTCGAGGTCGAACACAGTGACCTTCGAAATGTCCGTCCTGTCGGACTGCGGTGTCCTTGCGACAAAGTTCCTCACTGTCGCTGAGGGGTTTGCGGCCGTTGGAGCGAACGGTGGAGACACAATAACCAAATAATTCAGATGTGTGTGTATGGAAGATTTGTGACCTGATAGTTGCGTCAGAGGATTTGTGTTGGAAGTGCCACGATAATATTTACCTTCATATGCGACAGACGGTCCCTTTCCCTCCGTACCGCACACATACAGGGCTTCATCCCTCGCAATTACGATATTTTTCGCCCGCCAGTCGGTCACCGCGCATCCTAGTCCCGCCCCGATATCATCCACGACGGTTGGTGCGCCCCCGGAACTTTTGCCGGACACCTGGTAGGATAGGACTCTATTTGTCGTGACAATAAAGAGATACAAATGCGGATTGTCGTCTGACGGGTCTGGCTCACAGAATCCGAGGCCCGTTATGGGTTCGGAGGGAGCCTCGAAAATCACCCGTGGTTTGGGGAGTGCGGTCAACCCGCCGGACTCAGAAAGGGACTGGTCAAGACGTCGGTACATGAGGACGGTTCCATCTGCAAGACCAATGACAAGGTGAGAAAGAGATGCCGATAGTGCTATGCAGGACACCTGGGAGACAAACTCAATAAAGACCCAAATTTCGATGAAGAGTTTCGGATTCTTACAGGATGTGGGCGGGTACCGTGCTGTATCTTCACAGAGCGAAGTAGTAGCGGTGCGCTGAGTCGTTTGTCGGACTTCGTAAGGTCCCAAACTTTCAGAACAGGGAGGTTCGTGCTCTCTTCTTCCTGTGTCCTCATAGGTTTAGTTCAGTAATAAATCAAAATATGACAATGACGTACTCCGATTGTTATGAGAGTCCCCTTCCCGTCCACCATATGTGTGACCCTCCCTCCGACATGAGCAACCCAACTCTTGACAGATTCAAAGTCTCTATTGAGTATGTGAATGCTGCCATAGATGTCGGCGATGAGAACTCCCGTAGAAGAAGGGGATATGACGGAAATTTCTGGCGTATTCTGTTACGGTCAACATCCACGAAGCTGACCTCCGATCGTAAGGTCGTACCTTGAATATTTCGGGCGGACTGGCCAAGTCATGAACATCTTTCACCGGAGAGGCATCAAAGAAACTAAATTGCTTCCACTGAAAGAATACAAGGCGTTCAGCTGCTTGAGGAATAGTATAAGACTGGGCAACGATACAACACACCGATGGAGGAGCGCCGTTCTGGATGGTCGACATTTTGGCACGCCGTTCACCCGAGTGCTACCAGGAGCCGAAACCACCGCAGGCAGAACTTTCACGTTCTTGAAGGCCAGATCCTAAATTTTGTGTAACTGTCGTTGACCGTCGACCTCAAAAAGCAGTTGACATGACCAGAATTTGTGGTTGGCGACGGTCGAAGACGAAGACGAGCAAGGACGCGTGTTCGACGGTGGACGCGATAGACGCTCCGGCTTGCAGGGCAGGTTGATCCCATCAGGCGCTTGTCCATTCTCCGCATCTCAATTCATGCGCGTTATACCATCTCGCGTACGATATAAACCCTCCCGGTAGCGTTGCTCTCTTCCTTCGCGCTCTGCGACCATCCTAGTCGATCGCTTCGCCCCAACCTCAACGCCTTTGGACTCGTCTTCACCATCCAGAATGCCTGTGAAAAGATCGCAAGGCGGGGCGGAGTACATCCCCCTCATGACGGAGGACTCTGGGCTGGACTCTGGCTCGGACGGGCAGAGATCACCAGAAGATAGCAAGGAGTGCGAAGTACCAGGCGTGCAGCATGCTCGTTCTGGTGGAAAGGCAAGCCGCATTCTCGTCCTCGCCATCTACACCGCGCTCGCCATCTCCTTCCTCTCATTCGCGTTCTCGGGGCTCACATTCCTCACCGCGCTTCGGGGGAACGTCAACAAGCTCGATACGAGGACACTGGAGCGGCCGAGCTTATATCTCGGTCTCGAGCGCGTCCCCATCATCAAGAAGAGGCTCGAGGTGAAGCCCGTCGCTCCTCCCGGCAATGCGCCAGATTGGCTGCATGGTCATGGACACCACAATCCTCCAACTAACACTGACCCGAATGTGATCAAACCGTCAGCTCATCGTCGCATCTCATCTCTCTATCCTACCATGAGTTTTGAAGACGATAAGTGGATTACGCTGACAGAATGGGTGCGTCAATTATTCCCCTCTTCAACCCGAGTCTGGCATCTAATGTCCATGCAGGATTCTATGCTCGTCGAGTTCCAGCTCCCTTACGACTTACCCCAAGCCTTCGACCGAGGGAAGTGCAAGGTCACAGCGAACGTTCCCTCTCAATCCGTCAAGGCTCTAATGGACCGCCAAGTCACAATCGAGCCCAGAGGCAGGACTGACGTCCACGTCTGGGAGACCTCCCCTTTGCCTCCCGCAGACCAGAATACCACGTATAACTTCAAGCCCAGTCGAGTCAATTCGTTGGGTACCATGGAAGTGGGATTTGATCGTCAATCGAACGTCGGAACGGTCGACTGCCGTGCAGGTGGAACGGTGACTCTGGAATTGGCTTGTCCGTCAAAATCGGGGAGAGTAGGTTGTCGCGTAGAATTCATCAACAGTTTCTCAGATCTCGGTAAGTATTTTATCGTGAAAATTTGACATTGCCTGTTAATGTTTACGGTCCATAAGGTATCGCAATCAGTCCTGTTCATCTTTGAGGTCGTCTACAAATTGCACTTCAGACGGTTTTCGGTCACTCTTTCACTCTACACGGGCATTTGGTTGATCGTCGATAAGATGGTCGCCTGTAACAGTATTCAATCTGTATTGGAAATACTTGTTAAATGGCAAAATAGCTTCCGAAACGTTCTCCAGAAGCCAACCTTCAACCTTCAAGATGTAGAACAATATGAAACTCATAAGCTTCAAAACCTCCAGTCGTCTTCATAATCTTGGTATCCGAGATGGCGTTGACCTCTCCTTGGCCCTTGGTAATCTGCAGCACAGTCAGCCGGGCATAATTGCAAGACGTTTCTCTCAGACTCACAAGAGCTCGTATCTCGAACCGGACTGACGCCAGCAACGCCGCTCAGGTTCAGGTAACCCTCGCTAGTGGTTGCATTTCCCCCGGCAGCTCGGGCTCTCGTTGGTGTGCCCGCCTGAGCCCATGGTGCACGGCACCAAACGCAAGTCACGCCATTCTTTGCGCTCTTCGCCCCTGCAAAAATGATCAAAATCCAGTTCTCCTTCTACAGCGGATTTGACACGAACATTGCGTGAAGCAGTCCTTATGCAGGCAGTTGCCGCAGGCTTCACAATACGAGAGCTGTTTCTCCTGGACGTTATGCATCGTTTCGTAACAGACCGGGCAGTCATCATCAGGTCCGGGTTTTCGCTTATTCTGACCATTGTTCGAGCTGCTAGATGCTTGCGACGAGAGTGGCCTGCCCGAAGCCTGTGCGTAAGCGTCGCGAACACGCGTATTTGCGACGGCATTAGGTGCAGCGGGGGCGTTGGCAAATATTTCTTCCAATTCACTGCCTATCAACGCTCTGAAATCCAATGAGCTACGATTCAAAGAAAGTGGAGGAGTGGGTACGGATGCATACTTCTGGTACCAGTGAGGAGAGATCTGGGGCACTTGCAGAACTGAAAGAGAAGTTTCAATTACAGGATTCCATCGCACATATACGGACTTTAAATGCACCTTTGAGGTAGATAAACAACTGCATATTCGCATAAGTACATTACAGATATAAAGGGTGTTGAAGAACATACAATGTGTTTGCAATGGTTTCCCTTTGTTGCATCCGGGCCTACGGATAGTTAGCATCGAATACAGCAGTAGGGACGAAACCTACAGTTGCACCGCGGGTTCCTATCAATGACGACAGTGTAAACCTATACTCTCTGATCAGCCACAGTAACATTGATCGGTGAAGTGCCAGAGCTCCTTACGTTCCCTGTAGATCCGAGAACCTTGAATTCTTCACCAAGTTCGCTTCCGCTGCGTTGCCTATCAATCATATAAAACCTTGAACTCAAGATAAATTGTAGCCCGATAGATGAGGTACGAACGAACAAACCTTTGGCTAATTACCCGACCGACGCGCTCCTTGATATTCTGCGGGCAGGACGACTTGAGACGCGCTCCGCGTTTTTCTACCTTTGGCGCATCGGGGTCTTTCGCCTTGCGCTGTCGCTTCGCCTTTGGCTTCGAAACAGGTTCATCGAGAGCATCCAGCGCGGACAGCACTTTCGAGGAGCTACGGTCGGCCGACGACGACTTCGAACCCGACGCGTAGGCATATGAAGCAGGTGTGGCTCCAGATGTCATATATGCAGAGCTCGACGAATACGAGTATGGATCGTACGAGTACGAGTCGTACGACCTCTTCGCCTTTGGCATGGCTCCGTTCTTGAAAATGCTAATGCTTTGGACGAAAAGATCGCAATAAGCGAAAATGGACGGGCTGAACACGGTGGTCAAAAGAAAGAGCGACAGGAGAACGCGAGACGCGTCAAGGGAAGCTAAAAAAGCGCTGCTGACTCATCTTTGGCGCCAGACCCCAAAAGGAAGTTGCGACGCGTCGATCCCGAAGCGCTGTTGTGTTGAACTTCTCCTCTTCTGAAACTTGAAGCTTGAAGACGTTTCAACCCTAACACCCACACGGTGAATTTCTATTCGATTCTTGCAGTATATCCTGGAGCTGGGGGCACTTCTGACGTGGAAGGAAAAGAGAACAAATCTTCATGCAGGCGACGACGAATTGGCCGAGCTTGAAGCTTTGATGACGAGGAAGGTGGTTAGACTGTCTCTTACTCATTCGTATTGATGAATTCAGAGCCACCCCGAGCCAATAAAGCAGTACATTATGAAGGTTTCTCGTACTGGTATCGTCCCTAACGACTTGAATATGTTTTCTGATCCCCGGTTCTGACCGTTCTTCAGATTACGCTCCGTATCCGAATCAACGACTTCCAATCCCTATCCACAACGTGTACCTAATCGAGTCAAATAAACGAACGCCATACTTTCGAAAAAATGGAAAAGGATGAAAGCGAAAATCTCTGGTCAATATTGGACAGCAAGAAACAGTGACTCAAATTCAAGGATTCGCCTGCTTTTTAAAAACTTTTTACGCGACTCCCGGGGCACTGGCAAGATCTGCACGGCTAACATTGTAATCCACATGTCCTACTTTGATCCGATCTCTTCGAGGTATGGTACTTTCAAATTTACGCCGAAGTAGCTCCTGACGATTTAGATCACGCAGTTTCCCATCGTCCGACCACGACTGTGACTTTCATAGGGCTCTCTTTTTTAGATGTGTTCAAAGCTCTTGATACGGCAAGCAGATTCTCAATGCCGTAATGAATCAGAGCACGTTTGTGCCGTCCGTCATGCTCGCAATGCCCTCCGATGCCACCAAAGCCTCATGGAGCGTCGGCGCTACTCCAGCGATGAAAGCGTCGTATCGTTGATGCCGTTGACATTCATCCTGTCAGGCTCGAAAGCACTTTGGTCCATCGTTATCAAACTATGTGAGTCTTCCTGTGCCATATCTCACATTCTACCTTCTCAACAATTATCTTCGTTGTGCGTAATCGGCGGTCACTCGGTGCTAAATTGACCACCTCTCATGCCGTACTGCGCATGATCTGTTCATTTTGAACGGGCTTGTGCGGTATTTGCCTGCTTCTAAACTGTTACTGTCGGATTTACTGGCAAGACAATACACCAAGGACCCGGTTTTCAAGGGACGAATTGTTGAACACATTCGCGTCTTCATCGTCGGACAATGGCGTTCCGCCATGACACTGGAGTGTTTAGTTCGCTGCTATCTTGAAGATGTGATGCACCAACCCTGGAGAAATGAGCCATGGCAAGGCTTGTTCTATTCGAGTGGCATTTTGCCTGTTTCAGATGAAGCCGCTCATGGTGAGTGTTGACATTTTTTAAGGGTTGGCGATCCTCGAGCGGCTAATGTTTCGACGGAGGACCGACGATTCTCCCCCGTCTGAGGGTTAGTAACAGACATTCCTGGTCGAGCAAGTTGGGAGAAAGCGCTTTCGCACTACTTGCACGAGGGTGGCGCACGACGAAACGATTTCCTTTCCGTTTCCAAGCCTTCAAGCACATGCGTACGGGCACATCTTCTTTGGAGCACTTTCATCTCTCCCGCCCTCTTCGCAAAAAACTATCGTCGGCGACGACCGTACGTAACTATCTCTTCATACCTATAGAAGGCTAACGCCCCATTTCGAAGTATCTTGTTGGTTGTCTGATACGTCAGGGATGCACGAAATTTGCTCTGAAACCCGTAAGTCGTCACGGTTACTCTAACGAAATGGCGAATCCTGGAGTCATATCATTATTTCTGCGCCAAAGCTTTTGACATTTCGGAGCGCGTTGGGTCAAGGATTACTGATGTCTACCAAACTTTGACTTTCATTTCTACCTGATAATAATTCATCAATGAGACGTAAGTCGGCAGTGTTGACCAATTGACGAGAAGTTCTCTCAGGTCCAGATTATTGAAGGAGATAAAGTACGCACCTCTTAGATCTAAACATAACTCTTACTAAGATCAAGAGATGAAACTTTTGAAATCGAGGCGAGAAAGGTACACAAGCGCAACGCTGATGAACAGGCATCCATCTATCTTACAGAGCGGTCCCATTCCGTTATTCCAGGACGCTTACTTTCAAAATATGTCTCAATCTGATGATCAAGGCCATTCGACTCACAATTTCGAAGATTGTCTCTGCTAAATCGGGCTTCAATTCATCTCCCACGATAATCGAGGAGTACCTGAATAGCAAACGTCGAGGTCGCCGATCGGTCTTCAGAGGCACGTCGCCGGGTCAACAACAACACACTCAGGTCCTTGTCAATGTCTTGGATTGCTTCCGCCCGCTGCACTGAATTCGGATGCTTTGCTGGTCTGTCATCTCTCCTTGGACCGTAGGTCATGAATATTCCTATGCGACTCCGACCACGGAACCACAAAATCATCTTCAACTGTTCGCGTCAGATTTACCTCTGATTTTGTTTCAAGCCTACGGAAATCGTTACGTGCTTCAATACTCTGTTAGCGCAGTGGTAATACAGATGGCAGGCCAAGATTCTGGACGCCAGAGCTTGTGTGTCCTTGTTCTAGTAAGCATCTCACTCAGGTCCCAACTGCGACAACGACTCGGACAGTGCCACCAACTTTATCCCGTCCATGGCGATCAACCGTGCGCCGCCAGTAATTCCAACGGTATTCTTAACTTTCAAATTCACACCGGATGGTTACCTCAAGATGCCGATGGCGAGGCTGTTCGCAGCTCGGCGTCGACGCTAAACGACGTGTTGTCCATTCTACTACTGGTCGCGGTCATGTCTCGGTGCGGGATCTCTTGCCTCTGGCGCTTGTTCGCGTTCGGTCTACAACCTTTCGTCCAGGCTAGCTGACCCGCAAGGTGCAAACATTCGGTTGTCAAGCCACAATCATTTTCCATGCTATGCGTGGGGCTTACAGCATCGTCTCGCCGAAATCCATTTTGCTCTCTTGTCTCGATGCGGCATTCCTCCATCTGCTGGATCTGCGGTTAGCGGACGCTCGTCTATGTCCGAAGGCACCTTCTATGGTTTGGACTTTTGATACGCTTTGAGCCGCATACGCGCCATGCGATTGCATCTGCGTTACGCTTCTTCTGCGCGCGCCGGACTTTCATCCCTCCTGAATTTCGTTTTCATTCGGAATGGGAAGCACCTCGAAGTCACAGTTCGTGGACCATTCGCTCACCTCGAGGACAGAAAAGCCTAACTCTCACCGTCCGTACGGCGCGTGAATAGACGTTTTCACGCTGCTTGCTGGTGACTCGGGGATGGTATATGAATGTATGCTGTGGCAGGCTCTGCAGTCTATTTGCCCTGTTTCTACGACCATCAAATAGCTGAATCCATCGGTTTCCTGCCAACTGCTACTCAAAACGCCGACGATCTGTGTCAAACCTTCTGACACAACAACGTTCCGTAACCTGAACATTTTTGCAAACGCCTATAAAATCTCCTCGGAATGTGGGCTTTGATCCTCATCACCCTCCTCTCCCATCCCGTCCTCGTCGCAAAGCTCATTTACAAAGCACTCACCTCCTTGTTCACCATGGTCAAGCTCCCGCCTTCTCCTCCTCCCTCGTCTCCTTGCTCCGACGCCGGGAGCGACATTATCCACGACTTGAAGCGCGTCCGCCTCGCGCCGAAGTCCTTCATTCTCCCGGACCTCGTATCCCACTGCGACTTCCCTCTTACCTACAATCAACACGGTGACGAACAGGCCGCCCTTTCCGACCGTTGGCTAGACAAAGGCTGCCCCGAGCTTTCCGCCAAGGCGCGCATGGCGCTGTATGGCCTGAAAGCAGGAGAGCTCACGGCATTCTGCTATCCCGCTTGCGACGCCGAACACCTTCGCGTCGTGGATGACTTCATGAACTACCTCTTCCACCTCGACAACATCTCTGACGGGATGATGGAGAACGACACGATGGTGCTCTCGGACACGGTCATGAACGCGTTGTGGTACCCGGATGCGTACACACCTACCAAGGAGCAGCCAATCGAAGAAATATCGGCGGGTAAACTCGCGAGAGAGTACGTATCCCTCCATTCTTCTATCTCTGCGCCTTCGATTCTTCTCTTTGTCCTTTTTTTCTCAAGCACGGTGCTGACTGATTCTTTTATTTCAGTTTCTGGCAGCGATGCATAAAACACGCTGGTCCAGACGTGCAGGCGCGATTCAAGGAGAGCCTGCATATGTTCTTCGAAGCCGTCCACGTGCAGGCTAGTGACAGAGCAAAGGGCGTCGTTGAAGACCTCGAATCGTACATCGAACTCCGCCGGGACACTAGCGGATGCAAACCGGTCTTCGACCTCGTCGAATATTCCCTCGATATCAATCTGCCCGACGCCGTGGTCAACCACCCGGTAGTCAAAGCTCTGAACCAGGGCTCGAACGACCTAGTCACTTGGTCGAACGTACGTAAACCTCTCTTCTTTTGACCTGCCTACTTTCGGTCCTAATTAATTTCAAATAGGATATTTTTTCGTACAACGTTGAGCAGTCCCGCGGGGACACGCACAACATGATATGCATCCTGCAGGAGCACTACGGGATGGAGCTCCAGGAGGCGGTGGACTACGTTGGCGAGATGTGCCGGATTACGATCGAGAACTTCAAGGAGAACTCGAAACGACTGCCGTCATTTGGATGTCCAAAGGTCGACGCGGATGCTGCTGCATATGTGAAGGGTCTCCAGGATTGGATAGTGGGCAGCCTCCACTGGAGTTTTATGAGCAAACGGTACTTTGGTGACGATGGTGCTGAAGTGAAAAAGCATCGCGTTGTCAAACTGTTACCGAAGCGGGTTGAACACGAAGATGCATGATCTGCACCCATTTACCTTATACCCTGATCTCTATTGGTTGATATTTATGATTACTTACCTGTAACAATATTTCTCTGGGATAACATACATGTACACGCATTTCACCGAATATGAACTGTTGCATAAGCGCTGAGCAACACCCACAATGACGTCACTTGGAAATGCCACCAAGTTTTATGGTCGACGGACAGACTCCAACGCTGCCACTTCAACTTGATACTCTTCCTCCAACATGCTCGCCCATACGCTTCCCAGTCTACGAAGAGCCCCTATCGTTTTGAGATCGTTCCCGAGAGCGTCAAGACTGCATACACTGTCAAGCTTACCTCCTCAGAAACTCAGAAAACATACGCTCGACGTCCCGCTCCTCGCCCGTGGAGTCGCATCTTCCGTCTCAGGGAGGCCAGCATCCCAAACCCCCCAACATGCAGCAACAAATATAAGGGAGGAGGTAGGCAACGCGGCTAGTGAGCTAGCCAAGAGCATTGCCGGTGCAAATCTTCCCGTAGACAATGTTAAGCCCACGAATGACACTTTCGTGCGTACACGTTCCTCTTTAAATACGCGAAATGAGCTAATGTTGGAACAAAGATGGGTATAACAAGCGCAGTAGCTCAGTCCGTCCCCAAGCCTGTCTTTCTCTTTGGTCTAGCAGGTGAGTGGCTTCCGCATGTACATTAATTAATTTCCCAACACTCACTTCTATTCTGTGCATTGACACCGATTGGCACGAAAACAGGCGGACTGCCATACATCGCTGCCTCTGGCACAACCGTTTATCTCGCTCATCAAGCTGGCCTCGCCGCTACCGGTAAGCTCCAGATTTACTAGAGCTTAACTTAACTTAAATCCCTGCTATGAAATTCGTTAGGGCAGCCCGTTGGCATTGATTCAGGCGTTGCACTCACTGTCCTTGACCAAGCACTTAATGTTCAAGTCACATATGGCGCGGTCATGTTGTCCTTCTTGGGTGCGTAGTCCACTCGCTTTCCATGTTCATCCGGTTCTGTGCCTGATTTGCAACACTACATACCGGCAGGTGCTTTGCACTGGGGCATGGAATTTGCGGGGTACGGAGGGCACAAGGGATACACGCGACTCTTCTTAGGCGCTGTTCCCGTCCTGTACGCTTGGCCGACGTTGATGCTCGCGCCGACTTCTGCGCTTATCGCGCAATGGATTGGGTTCACTGGCCTTTGGTGGGCGGACCTGCAGGCTACAAATGCTGGTTGGAGTAAGTCCTTGAAATTCCGTGGTATTCTTGATTAAAGCACGAGGCTTACCGTCTGAATTAATTAGCGCCGAAATGGTACTCTCAATACCGCTTCTACCTCTCCGTCCTCGTTGGCACTTGGTCAGTCTGTCTCCGTTGTACCCACGCGATAACTTCTCATTTCAGTATAATGTTTAGTATAATAGGTTCGCTTGCGGGAACCTCGTATTATGGCCCCGTTGCAGGTCATGGAATCTTGAGCCATGACTTGGAAGTAATTCGTATGGCGCGTAAGCAATACGATGTCGAGCGTAGTGGGACAGTAGGAGGCGATATCGAGGCCCTTCCTGCCCCAGAAAATGCCGAGAGTTATGTGATCCTGAAGAAGAAGCAGCACGACGAGGGGAAGCCCGAGGGAGAAGAGGGCAAGAACGAAAACGAATAAATGACGACCATCTTGCTTTGTCTTCACGAATACTTCCTTTCAGATTCTTCCTTTCAGACCTCCGAACGTGTAATCCGCATGTCGATCCGTCTCGCTATTTCTGCATGGCACATTCACATCCAAGAAACAACTGTAACTTCTTTTCATAAGTCTGTCGTCAGCAATGTAAAATTGTACTAGTTTCTTCACAATCAAATGATCCGAAATACGGACCTGTATATTACGCCTGTCCTATGTTTGCTATCGCGCTTGCTGAGACGTTGTTACCACTTTGTAGGGTCGTGACGGACTTGAAAGGCGCAGCAGTCTCATCAGTGTTTGTCGCAAGTGTTTGACGTCCGGCTGAGGTTGCCGAAGATCGCGGCTCGGCACGGCAGCTATGATCGGCGTACCCGTGTCCGCTTTTGTCGACGCGACGGGTGGCCCGTGGCAATAGAATCGAGGAGCCGGTCGTCGGACTCGTCGTGGTTGTCGTCGTCGTCGAGCGAGGTTGTTCATCATTTCTCTCCTTTCTCTTTCTTTCCCCCCACTTTCTCTTTTTTCTTGACGCCTGGTGCGTTTACTCTTACCACGGCCGTGGGTTCATCAACATCACATCAACACTGGTCGTGCTGGCATAAGCGAGAGGTGAGTTGACAGGACATTTCAGTGGGTCGTTCGTCGTTCGATACGTGACAACCACTCCTTTTCTTCCTTCTTCTTCCTTCTTCCTCCTTTCTTTCATTCTGTTTTCTTTCGTTCACCGCTCGAGGCACAGCTGGCTGACGATTTGTGTTCTCTTTTTCGCTTTCTTCGACCACCCTTTTCTACCTACAGCGCAGACACTCTCGACGTAGATCGTCGGGTTTATTTTTCTAGCTTTTTTTCTTCTTCACAACGCAACACAAGTCGTTGGCCTCGACAACCTATCCGGTCTCTTCAAACACTCGATTTTTTCTTTGGTCTGCGCTGGTCATCCCAAGCTCAAGCTGGTGTACTTGATTGTCATTAAAGACAAGAAACCCTCACGGAATCCTTAGGTGAGTCTTATCTAGGTCGTATCGATTCCTTGTATACTGACTGGGGGGAATCTAGTTAATTCCCCTGAACAACAAAAATGCCGTCAAAGAAGTTAATGGGCTCTTGGGCGTTCTTCGACTTCTGCCTCCTTACTGCGGGCGTTGTCACCTTGGCGTTGTCGATCGTATGGAGACGTCCGAACTTGTTGATGAACATGGTCTTGAGCCAGAGTGATTTGACAGGTTTGTGGTCATATTCACGACAATAAGTTTCGACGACTGACGAAATGCGTCGTCTAGCGGGTCTCATTCTCGCCATCACCTTGCTCGTATCATGGATCATCTCTGTTGGTGCAATTGTGCAACCCAACCACGTTCTCGGCGGCCTTTACCTCCTTAACTGGGTTCTCATCATCGACGGGATCTTCATCCTCGTGATTGGTACCTTCGTCTGGTTCTACACTCTCCAAGAGCGTGCCAACTACCACGAAGTATTCTCTACGCTTTCCACCCAGACGCGTATCGCAATCCAGGATCAACTCAAGTGCTGCGGCTACTTCAACTCGTCCGATCTCTCGGAAGTCGGTGGCACGTTCTGCGCCAACCAGACTTTCATTGACGTAACCAACAATGCAACCGAAAACTTCTGCGTCACGCCTATCACTGCGTTCGCTGATATGACTCTCAACAACATTTTCAGCACAGTGCGTATATATCCTTTTTTGACACCAAACAGTAATTGATTGCATGGTATAGATCTATGGTTACATGGCGATCGTCATTCTGTTGTTCCTCGCAACGATGTGCATCATCTACAAGGTCAGATCCTATTCTTCGATCCATCTTCTGCACGGCAGTTGAGCTGATGATATATCTGTCTTTCTTCACACAGAGGAAGGAAGGTGAACGCTTCAGGCGCATCGACGAGAAGCGTGGCGGCCGCGGTTTCGTTTAAATCTCGTCTCCGGTTGCCTTTGCTCTCCTGAACAATCTGCATGTGCTTTGTCGCAAGTCTTTCGCAACTTCTTTCCCCTTAAATCTGATGTGGCTTCGTTAAAGGCTTTCTTTGTAAAGTAGAATGTCAGTCTGTCTGGTGCAGGCTTGGTTTTTTTTACACTCGCTTATCCCATTTGTTTTTACCCCTTACACTTTTCTCCTAACAAATGCAAGGATTTACATCCCAATGTACAAGATGTCCGTCGGATTTTTTGGGTATACAGAATAGAATTGAGGACTTTTTTGGGATTCATCTTCAGAAAGGGCATGGGAACTTCCGAAGGACGCCTCTTTGACACTTCCTGTCATGCTTTCCAAGGGACGCAAATCTTTTGCGCTTCTCTCTCCTTCTCTGCATTTCATTGACTGTTTATCATGACGAAGTCTCGCAAGAAGAAGGCTCCCGTCACTTCGGAGGTCATCTCAGCTCGGAAAACATCAGCTAAATCGTCTATAATCGGTGGAAGCAGCTCAAGCTCGAGTAGCACTCCGCAGTCTTCTCGGACGGTCATCCGCAAGTTCCACGTCCTTTTGAAGCGCAAAGCCCAATTGGAGAAGAAGAAAGCATGCCCGGAGACGAGCGCAGCTCTCGACGAATTGGATAAGGAGGTCGAGGAATTGGGTGGGCTTGCAGCGTATCAGCGGATGTCCAGCATAGGTCAGGGTGAAGACCGTGGGGGAGGGAGCGAGAAGGTATTCATAGGCTGGTTGCGGGAGATGGAGATGCATAAGAGAGAAGGGTCAACGACGAAGCTGAGGTATGTTTGTTTCGCCGGATGACCTCAGCGCGTGCGGGGAGTAATATTTCCGATGGTAGGTTATTGGAGGTCGGTGCGCTGAAGCACGACAACTACGCGTCCTGTTCCTCCTGGATCGACTGCGAACCAATTGACTTGCGTTCACGGCATCCTGCCATTCGGGAGCAGGACTTTCTGCGTATACTCGACGACGAAACTCTGCACCAACGAGAACGCTGGGATGCGATCAGCCTGAGCCTGGTTGTGAATTTTGTCGCGGACGCGCGAGATCGCGGTGAGTTTTTGATCATACAGAACACCCCAACGTCAATTGCGAGCTAGCTCCGGTATTCACATGTTTCAATTACGATAGGACGCATGCTCTGCATTGCGTACGATATGCTAAAGGCGGATGGACTGCTGTTTCTTGCCGTAAGCACCCCATTGGAAGATTTATTTGCAAATATATGTTGACGTTCATTTGTTTGTCAATTAGCTGCCTTTGCCCTGTGTATCTAACTCTCGGTACATGACGCTTGAGCATCTCGAGCATCTTATGCTAAGCATAGGTTTTGCAAAGCTACGCGAGCGTTGGAAAGTCGGGGGAAAGATGGCATATTGGCTTTTTCGCAAATGTACACTTCCGTCCCGATCTCAAGAGAGAGCCATTGTCGGGTTCGAGAAGAAGAAAGTGCTTCGAGAAGGGGGACAGCGAAATAATTTCAGCATTTTACTCGATTGACGGACACGACGTATGCAGAGCACATAGACGTAATTCATACCAAATGAGAATGTGTGCGGTGAGGAGGGAACGAATCAGTGAGATGGGGGAAGGTGGCGATAACGGCCAGGATCGAGAACGGAGAGCAGACGATAAATTGGAACGAACCGCATAGCAGAACATGATCCCTTCTTTCTCCGCTGTCGTATCTTTAGCGTAGGCAATTTTTGTGTGTGTTGTGCTCGCCGTGGAGTTCGTCGTTGCCGTCGCAGGTTGACTCTCGTCGCCCATGTTCACCACTCGCATTTTGGGCTCCGCGACCTTCAATGTCGCCGGACGCGCTGGCACGCTGAGTGCAGGACGCGTTCGTACTGGTCCTCTTTGTGTTCAGCCAACCACGACCGTCTCCGGAGGCAGATCGTGTTCACAGCGGACTTCTATCAGCTCTCAACGTTTTGCATCGTCGGAATCGTCGTCGAGCTCGAGCTCGGGCGGCCAGAAGGCGTCACCAGCTGTCGAATATGGCCTGCTCGCCTCCATCGCGTTCTTCAGTGCAATCTTCGGTTACTCCGTCTCGCAATGGCGCTCGCGCCCCTCTTCAAACCGCATCTCAACCGACGAGCGGGGTAGATGGAACGTACGCGAATTCAAATACGCGTCGCACGGCGACGTAGAAGCAGCTATCGCAGAGCTCCGAAAGACGTTCCCGGACCCTAAGGCAGTGGTCACCGACGCAGCGCAGATCAAGACGTACGGGTACTCCGAAAATTCCTACCATCCAAGCTCACCGCATGCTGTCGTGGTGAAGGTGCATTCCACCGAGGACGTCGCGAAGGTCGTGAAGATCGCAAACAGGTTCAAAATGCCGGTCACGGCATTCGGCGGAGGGACAAGCTTGGAGGGACATTTCAGCGGGGTATGCAAACCAAAGTTATCGTCCAAAGTACTTGTCGTTGACTGCAGCATTTCCTACGCAGTATGCATCCCAGTCTATCTGCATTGACCTCGCAAGCATGGACAAGATTTTGGAAATAAATCGTAAGTTTGCCGTTGCTCGAAAGGAAATCGATTAAAAATTGACCGAGACCCGTTATCATAGAGGCTGATGCGGATATGGTGGTCCAAGCAGGCGCTCGCTGGGAAGATATCAATCAGACGCTGGAATCCAAAGGCATCCCATTATTCTTTCCCGTGAAAATTTCAAACAACCAATCCATTTTGAAATGGAGCTAATGTATCTCCAGCTTGATCCCGGTCCAGGAGCAACTATCGGTGGAATGATTGGAACTGGATGCTCTGGGAGTGAGTCTCGAACTACATCGTGTGGGACGAACACTGATTGTTTGCCATTTTTATTTCCATAGCCAACGCAGTTCGTTACGGCACCGCGAAAGGTGAATGGTTCCTGAATGTGGTACGTAAATATACTGCATGGTTCTTTCTGACATCTCTCAGGCTCTTTTGTGACGATTAGACGGTAGTTCTACCGAACGGAGAGGTCATCAAGACGCGCCGACGTGCTCGGAAGTCTTCCGCAGGCTTTGACGCGACAAAACTGTTCATCGGCGCTGAGGGAACCCTCGGAATTGTCACTGAAGGTAAGGTGAACGCCTTATTGCGTCACAGGCCCGAGAGTGAACGTCTTTGCTTCGATCAGCGACACTTCGTTTGGCTCCTTTGCTTCCGACCAAAGTTGCTTTTGCCCAATTTTCCGACGTTCAACATGCTGTGGATGCCGTCCAAGAAATTCTGACGACGCCTTATGGACCTCACATCCGTAAGTTCATGCCGTATTTCCCCATTATGCAAACTTCGGAGCTTATCAATTGTGTTCAAGAATGTGTCGAGCTTGTGGATGACTATAGTACGCACTTTCCGATAAATGGCTCATTTTTGGATCTCAAGTAGTTTGCTATGTCCAACAGCCATGTCGGCGATCAACCAAGCTGGATATGTGGACGAACCTTACCCCGCCAAAGATTCACTCTTCTTCAAGATCCAGGGTTCGAAAGAAACCATCGCTCAAACCTCGAAGCTTATCCAACAGATAGTCAAAAAGCACGGTAGCATCAACTTCAAAGCAGCGAAGACTGATGTCGAGGCGGAAGCATTATGGGAAAGCCGGAAGTTCGCACTCACTTCCACGATTGCAACGGAAGAAGGAGCTCATGCTTGGACCACCGATGTATGGTACGTGTGTTGCCAATTTTCTGCAAAGGAAACCTTTTAACTCTGCAAAAAAACGGAAGCGTACCTGTCTCTAAATTACCCCAACTAGTCCAAGAAACAAAGGAAGATTTGGCTGAATCCGGGCTCAAAGCTGGAATTGTTGGACACGTCGGGGATGGTGAGTGGTCGTTCTGTTGTACAATCTTGAGTTACTGAGTCGATTGTATCAAGGCAACTTCCACTCTTTCGTCCTATTTAAAAGCGATGAAGAGCTCGAGAAAGTCAGTCAATGCGTTCACCGGTTGGTAAAGCGTGCTATCGCGCTTGACGGAACATGTAAGCTGTTATGCAGTGATCTTTTTCACTCATGCGTCTCATGAATCGACTGAAAGGTACTGGCGAGCACGGCGTCGGAGTCGGGAAGAAGGAATATTTAGTCTCTGAGCTCGGTGAAGGAACGGTAAACCTCATGAAGGCCGTGAAGGATGCCATCGACCCCAACCATATCATGAATCCAGGGAAGGTGCGTACCGTTTCATAAGTTTTGACTGAAAAAGGCGCTAAATATACTGACTGGGGGACTACTTTCAGCTCTATCCTGATGAAACAGAATTACCAGGTCAAGATAGCCATAAAGCATAGTTTTCTACCGGGTTTCTTGTTGTCGATCCTTGTTCTGTAGTGTTATTACGCTGTGGATTAATGAAGTATGAAATATATAATTTTTGTACATTTTCTTCCTAATTACGAGGAGCGGGAATCGCCTATTGCCGCGAGAGCAACAAAGTCGCGTCGCATCTCTTGCCGATTTCATCCTCAACACTCACCAACCCATACCCGTCTATGCATGACACACTTGATTTTGCGCTAATTTCTCTAGAAATTTGGTTAATTCAGCATCAATTCTGGCAATGAGGCAAAGCGGAGGCCGTCGTATTCAGTAACTTCGAATTCGCCAATGCAAATTGGGACCATTATTGGGTCGGTCAAGTGTCCGAAGCGTTGTCGCGTCTTCCACATTCACCGTCTTCACCCCAGCAAAGTAACTTCAGAAATTCTACATAAATTCGCTCAGGAACACGATAACCATCTGACATTTATCATGCCTGACGTCGAGCTGCCCATCCTGCACTTCAACGATGTCTACCGAGTCTCCAAGCAGAAGCTGTCTCCGACAGTGACGATCGATGTCACCCAATTCGCGGCGATGATCGATGATATTCGGGAAACATGGCGAAGGAGAGAAGACGGAAAGAGAGATGGATTGGTCTTGTTCTCGGGCGATCTCTTCTCCCCCAGCGTTGAGAGCAGCGTAACACGTGGAAGTCATCTGGTGAGTAGGCGGAACCCTTTCCCTGACAGCGAGGAAAATTAACTCTTCAGCTAACTGCCTTAGGTTCCTGTCATAAATGAATTGGGCCCCGACGTGTCAGTCACTGGCAATCATGACTTTGATTTTGGTGCGTGATTTATGAACGACGTACAAATGATCAAAAGCTCATTGGCTCGATAGGTTACCCTCATCTTACGAACCTTCTGAAGGACACAAATTTCGTTCGTTATCCAGAAAGTTATCTTGTTGTCTCCAAATTTATCTACGCTGTCTAGCCATGGCTCTTGTCAAACGTTGTTGATACAGACACCTCCACCGTGCCTGCAGGTCTTCACGAATACTTCGTCCTTGAACGCGCCGGCGTACGAATCGGATTTATTGGCCTCATTGAAAAGTGCGTAACACTATTATTCGAAGACAATCTCCTCATTCACACCTAGACCTGGACAGAGATTGGATAGCAACTATACCTTCATGGCCCTCGAATTTCAAGTACAAAGATATGAAAGTGGTCGGTTTGGAACTATCGAAACGTTTGCGGGATCCTGCTGGTGAACATCATTGCGACCTGATTGTTGCCCTCACGCATGCTCGGTAGGATTATTGATCTCTGACCCTCGACGCTCCATCTTCTGACTTTCCTTACACACATGCAGTGTACCAAACGTCTGCGTTCTTGCTTTATTCTCGTCCTTGTCGCCATGCTAACAGTGACTTCCCAAGGATATCCAACTAGCAAAGGACTTATACGCCCTTTCTCCTTCCTATCAAGCCGAATCTTCGTCGTTTGTTAACGAACAAGGAGTTGACCTTATTCTCGGAGGACATGATCATTTATATTATGCATCTAAGGGAGTCTCAGCATGGGATAACTATGATACCACGCAGCCAGCTCTCGGCGCAGAGAAAGACAACGGCGACGTTCTTGTGGCGAAGAGCGGCACAGACTTCCGAGATTTAAGTGAGATTTTGTTGACACTGTCGGATACCCCCGCCGGAAGCATTCGAAAGAGAGTGATAAAAGCAATCAAAGGTCAGCAGAACCCGCGAAAACGTCCTGAGCTGCATGCTTATTTTATGTAAGGGAAAAGGCATACGACGCTTCCTGACTATAGGTCCTCACCGAAGTTAACCGAACTACTCTCAAAGCTTTTGGATTCTGTGTCGAAGACAATGAAGGCACCCGTTTGTCGCACTATGGTTCCGTTGGACGTTCGCTCGGAGATGATTCGTCTGCAAGAGGTGAGCGTAATTTACATGCTGGGGGCATTTGTTGACTTATATTCCCAGTCAGCTGCGGGAAATTGGTTCGCGGACGTCATCCGCCATGCCTATGATGATGCTGTTTGCATGGATGGCGGAGGGGGCTGTGATGCGGCCTTCATTTGCGCCGGAACGTTGCGCGGTGACACCGTATACGGACCTGGTAATTATATTCACTCGTTGTTCTGTAGGAGCCTGCTCATCGTTTTAAGGTGTCATTACATTGGGAGAAATATTGGAAATACTACCCTTTGAGGATTCGATCGTCATTATTGAGATGGATGGCAATGCCATTTGGGATGCCCTTGAAAGTAGTCTGAGCAAATGGCCTGCTCAGGAAGGGTACGTGTTACTCCATCTGCAAAAGTGTATTGTACTAATATGCAATACAAGGCGCTTTCCTGCGGTATCGGGCTTGAATGTAATTTGGGACTCTCGCAAACCTCCCGGTGAGCGAGTCCTCAATGTGATGCTACAGCTCCAAGATATCAAAGGCAAGAAGGCTCTTGGCTATGACAGTGGATACACTACACCCACGACTGCGGAATATGAGGGCATTAAGCGCGACGACAAGAAATATAAAATAATGACAAGGGAGTACATGTCGGAGGGGCATGATGGCTTCGACGTCATGAAGAAGTGCAAATACATCGTTGATGGCGAGCAAGGTCAAATGATGAGTTCCATCGTCAGGAAATACTTATTGGGTTTGTCTTCCAATGAAGCTCTTCCTACTACACCCATTTCCCATCTTTTTACAGGTGCCGATTATATCAAGAAAATGTGCAGGCCTACAACCGACGTGCCTACACATCTCAACAAAATGACAGACCATATGATATCACATGCGAAAAAGAGGGCGCAGCGCAAGGCAACCTCGTCACGCGCGCGAGAGCACTGGCGGTTTGCTATGGACGAGATTCGTCAGCAAGTGCGTTCGGCGATGCAATACCAGGCGCCGTTCCGAGTTGTCGAGCGCGAGCATATGTCGGGAATCGATTGCTTTGATGGGTCGCGAGCGCGTGCAGAAAAAGGTGGCGAGGAACCGAGCCTCCGGAAAGACGATGAAGGGAGTGGCAAAGTGGACCCAGATTTGCTCGTCATCGACCCAGTTGTGGATGGCCGGCTTAAAGATGTCGGAAGGAGTATTTTCCAACTTGATTAGAGTCCAGAAGTATATTGCCACAAGATGTATGTATCACTAAGATGTTGCTAATGTGCATGGAGCTAACTTCGTTTGAACTTTGCAAAGGCCTAAAGCATTCCAGAAACTTTGCTTCACAAGTTGCCTGTATAATAAATTGGACATCTATTCATACGCAACTCTCCCCCGCATCTGCTTCGAAACCATCACCAGACTCAGTCAAAAATGGATGACGCTCCTACTATAGTCATTGGAAAAAAAACAGGAGAGAAGGTTTCCATTACCGCTAAAACATCATCTCAGTTAAACAGTATGTCTTCATATAAACATATTCTCTCTTGATCGCTGATCGCGCATCTAGAGGTAAGAGTTTAATCTCTTGAAATATTCTGCGTCGGGATTTTATGGTAACGGTTCAATGAAGGCGCGCCGCACTGGTAACGTCGTAGATGTTCACAAGAGGGAAACAAGAGGGAACAAGGCACTCTTAGGTGTGTATCAAGTGTATCGTTTAGAAGTTTTCGGAGATGAATTTATATCTAATTTTAAGGTGCGGAGAAGCAGAAGCTTTCCAAGCTTGATGGCGAAAACGAAACCCGTCCGCCTCCAGTAATTGAGAGAGCTGTCGTAGATGTGCGTCTCTTTTCTTACCTTCGAAATGATCAACAATGAATCTTAAGGGGTTTCAAAGGCCATAATTAAAGGGCGCGTGGCGAAGGGTTGGAGCCAGGAAGAGCTTGCTCGCCGCATATCCGTACCTGTATCGACGATCAAGCAGTGCGAAACACCCATGTCCCGAAAACCTGACTTGAAAGTAATTAGGAAACTCGAAAAGGAGTTGGAAATTTACCTCCAAGGCGAGTCAAATTCATGCAATCTCCCTGGATCTATTGAACTGATACTCCTCACAGGTAAAGCGGAAAATATTGGCCAGCCGAAGGTGATTGCGAAGAAAGTCACGGTGGCGAAGGAATAAACTGCTGCGGTACAAAACATGGGCATCAGCCACAAAAGCCACTTTGCTACTTCGTTCGGAAAGTGTTAGATATAATATATACTACCTCAATCAGTATTGTGGTATGAAAGGATTTATACGAAACTGTGAATGAAATGACCTACAAGTGACCTTCGCCTGCGCTGTGCGCCCGGCGTGTACGCTTCCGAGTCCGAAGTGACTGTATGCTGTGCAACTGCTGACTAATAACTCCCGGCCTGGATTTATATGCATCCGCGAGGTGGACATCATCCAACACATCGCCTTTCCTTCTCTTCACCTTCAACACCTCACACCACACTAGAGACCTCTTTAGACTTATCATTATGAGCGGAACAACAGTCGACTGGGATAGCAAGGTCGTCATTGGCAGCAGAGCCAAGGCACCGACGGTTGCAAGGAGGCAAACTGAAATCAACGGTACGCGCGTTCAGTTCGTTCACATGAGGAATCTCTTCCTGACTTCTATTTGCCAGCGGTATGAACTTTTCGTTTCAACTAGTGGTCAGAACCTGAAGAGGCTTTGAAAGGCAAGGAGAACTGGCGCTGTTGTCGCGACTGACAAAAAGGTCGTCACAGGCTTGAACAAGGGACACAACGGTGAGCAGCGCGACCAGTGAGTGCCCCATGAATGAAGTACTGAACATTTTGTGAAGGTCCCGACCACCAGAAGATTGCGAAACTCGACCGAGAGAATGAAGTAGCACCCCCAGCCAAGGTTGCACCCTCTGTCGGAAAGGTGCGTGGTCGTCAGAGTCATCGTGTAGTGGATTTCGCTTACATCACATTCACTGCATAGGCTATGCAATCCGCACGTCAAGAGCTCCAGCTCACTCAAAAGGACGTTGCTCAGAAGGTCAATGAAAAGCCCTCTGTCATTCAGGAATACGAGTCCGGGCGAGCCATCCCCAGCCCTCAGATCTTGGGCAAGCTTGAGCGTGTCCTGAAGGTCAAGCTCCGTGGTATGTCTTGCTATCAATTGATATCCAGTGTCGAGCTGACATGTTTCAAAGGTTCTGACATTGGGAAGAAGCTGGAGGGGCCGAAAAAGTGATCTATTGACCCCTCCAGTAATTCGCATGGTCACATAGACCGCTCGTTGTTTTAGATTGGACCCATCTGTAATTTTTGCATCGTTCAATGTTACTGTTTTCAACCCGCCTCCTATTGGGTTACTGAAGAAATATGGGTCCGAGGTCTTGAGTACGAAATATAAATTACAATACTGTACTAATGTGAGGGAATCGTGATACAAGAAGAACTTATAATAAAGAAACTTGCGATATCATGACGTCTGCTCTTCTGAAGTCGCACCCTGGATATTTGTTGTCAGATTGAACTTAAGCATGATAGAGTGACGTAGAGAACGCACGTAGTTGATATAATCCGGGCTTTCGCAAGCTTTGTACTCTTTCAAGAGCTCTTCCACCGTAGCTCTGCAAATGATAATCAGCGACGTCAAGATAAAATCCTTTCGATACTGACCTCGATTCATCGAACTCCTCCAATCCATTCTCGAACAGACGCTCCTTCTTGTACTGTTCTAAGAAGGCATTCCGTTTACGAAGCCGATCGAACTGGTCCAACATGCGTTTGAATAGCTGCGCGGTCGATAAGTATTATCTTTCCGATGTGCTCAATGACATGTAATAACTTACAGATGCGACGCTCGTATGGTTGGCCAACATGAGTCCGCTGACTCTATGACTTGTTTGGAGGTAAGGCGATCTCCTTGTAGGTGCTACCTGAATTGAAGCAGGGCCCCATGGGATGAAGTTCGCTAATTGGCGCTCTCGTATTCGAAGAAGCGACTGGTGAACCTGTTGGAAGAATATTTAATTGGACTTCCATCACTGAAAAGAGAAGGTATTACATCGGTAGGATCAACATCGCCTTGAATGATGTTCAGGATCGAGATGTAGCATGCAGTTTTGCTTGGTGTTGTGGATACCATGCGGTTCTTCGGCTGTAACAACCGTCGCATAACGTCCAATACTGTTGTACGGCGAATGGGTTTCGCCTACGCAGAATATACCTCAGAGATGCAGTAGACAAGAGAGTTATATGCGCACCTTATCAATTTGATCAGAAGAGAAAGGAGTATAGGATGTCATAAGGAAGTGACAGCGAGGTGTTGGGATTAAGGATGCGATTATTCCGACGAGGTCGTTGTTCATGTAGTCGGGGTATCGTAGAGTCTGTGTGCTTGCCGCCATGACTGTCGACACCTGCTCAAGATTAAGAAGTAGTCATTAATGAGATAAGCCAAGGATCTCACAAGTTGGTTTGTTTGATCGAAGGACGGGGTTTGAAGATGAAGTCGGTCAGCAGCGATCCGGGCCAAAGCACCGTTGTCCAAGACGACGACGGAGTCAGCATTATTAGCAAGGCGCTTCAAGGTCAGCACGGAGTTGTATGGTTGCACAACGACGTCTCCTTCCTGAGCATTCGGGAACACGGAGTAAGTCTGAATTAGTTTCTTTGGGAATCTGTCATTCAATCGTTCAAGAACGAAAGAACCAAGACCAGAGCCTGTCCCGCCCGCTATTGAATGCATGAGCATGAATCCCTAATATCGAGGTGGTTAAAAATATAGTGACGAGTTGTAGCGAGGACATAGCACACCTCCAATGAATCGCTCCCTTCAGCTTCACGGTCGATCATCTCCATAAGTTCTTCATATATTCGTTCACCGGCCGAATATCCTTGGGCCCAATTGTTTCCAGCACCACCGCCATCCTTCGAAACAAATATGTTCTCGGGATTGTACAGGCTCTTGTACGGGCTCGTCAGGATGTTGTTGATTACCTGACATTTGACGGTGAAGTGAGACGCTGCACTGACGATCATAACATCATAGACTTACCCTTGGCTCCAGATCAACAAGTATAGCGCGAGGGATGTAGTGTTCATCGTCTGCCTGATAGAAAAACACGTCCTTTCGATCGCGTCCGTCTGTTGCCCATTCCTCGAGTATGCCTTCTTTGTTGATGCCGTGCTCCGCGCACAGTCGTTGCCAGAACACAGAGCCCACTTGGTTGCCGCACTGGCCAAGTTGAACGGTGACAATTTCCCGAGGCATATCGTCGTCGCGCCCTGGAAGCCCGTCACGGGCGACTTATGATGCCTTGAAGCGAAATAATGAGGAGGAAGTCGAACGCGACGACGCGTTGGAGGGCGCGTCGCGTGGTTCCGAGGCGTGGGATACCTTCCTCCACATCACCGACGCTGCATCAGTGTTTGCGACGTTGTCTTCAAACTACCATCACCACCTATTAACCTCTCATCCATATTTGCAACTTCAAGAAAGGATGGTCAGTCACATGTATCAATCGTGAATCCTTCACATACTCATTAATACAGAATTACGGAGGTTATCGTTCAGATTCTTATGGTGGGGGCTATGGAGGAGGAGGGTACGGAGGAGGGAGCGGCTATGGCTCTTATGATAAGAGTAGCAATCTTGGAGGTTCTCTGAGGAATGTCGACTGGTCTCATCAAGCGCTGGAGAAATTCGAAAAGAATTTTTACGTAGAGGACAAAAAGGTGTCTTCTCGCTCGGATCGAGAGATCCAAGAGTTTAGGAGAAGCAAACAGATAATCGTTGGTTTTGAAGGATTCTTCAGTGAATTTCGCTTACTATTTCTCAGGTATCCGGGCGGGGAGTGCCAAAGCCTGTAACAACGTTCGAAGAGGCAGGATTTCCGGACTATCTTCTTAGCACCATCAAGGCGCAGGGGTTTCCATCACCAACTCCTATCCAATGCCAAGCTTGGCCAATGGCCATGAGCGGCAGAGATCTGGTCGCCATCGCGCAAACAGGTGAGTTTAAAGAGTCATTCCTGGAGGACATGCCACTGATTTCCTTTGCGCAGGCAGTGGCAAAACAATTGCTTTCGCTCTACCGGCAATTATACACATAAACGCGTAAGTAAAATATGTCGTCAATTCTTCCTATTTACTAACGAAGTCGCACAGGCAACCGCTACTTACTGCAGGTGATGGTCCAATCGCTCTGGTATTGGCACCGACTCGTGAATTAGCCGTCCAAATTCAACAAGAGTGCACGAAATTTGGAGCGAACTCGCGGATTCGTAATACTGCAGTTTATGGTGGTGCTGCGAAAGGACCGCAAATTCGTGATCTTCAAAGGGGCGTTGAGATCGTCATTGCAACTCCTGGCCGACTAATAGACATGATCGAGAGTGGAAAGACCAATCTCAGACGTATCACCTATCTGGTCCTCGACGAGGCAGATCGGATGCTTGACATGGGTTTTGAACCTCAAATCCGAAAGATCATTGGTCAGATTCGACCTGATCGTCAGACGCTCATGTTCAGTGCGACGTGGCCTAAGGACGTCCAGAAATTGGCTTCGGTATGTGCAATAGGTCAAATGTCTTAAACACATCCTAATATCTGTGCAGGATTTCCTCAAAGATTTCATTCAAGTGAATGTTGGATCCTTGGAGCTCACAGCAAACCACAACATTAAACAAGTTGTGGAGGTGGTTGGCGAGTTTGAGAAACGAACTCGACTAGCTAAGCACCTCGAAGACATCAGTAACGAAAGCGCTAAAGTCTTGATTTTTGTTGGCACGAAGCGCGTCGCGGATGAAATTACGAAGTATCTCCGTGAAGATGGTTGGCCGGCCTTGGCAATTCATGGTGACAAGGAACAGTGAGACGAAGCGTCCTATCCACGCATTTACTTTGTCTGATCTTTAAATTTAGACGCGAGCGTGACTGGGTCTTAGGCGAGTTTAAAGCTGGTCGCTCACCCATTCTTATTGCCACAGACGTTGCCTCTCGTGGCCTTGGTAAGAACTTTCGCTGTCCTTTCTTACGGAGGACTGTTCTCCATAGGCGATTGCACGGCAGCAGCTCAAGGTCTGTATTGATGAATTGTGTTACTAACGCTATCTAGGTTCAGCTGCTGTTGTGCGGTGGAAGCGAAGCATCTGCTTTTGTCTCGCTATTCACCTCGATTGTGACTTGTCTGGGTTACAGTAGCAGGCGTCATGTGCTTTTCGTTCTACTGGGTTCTCCGCTTGGCTCTTCAAAATCCCTCTGACCTTCTCATATGGACATGTCGGTCTCAAACCAGCTTCAAGAATGTCTGTCTGAGGTTGTACCAAGTGCTCAGTTGCTCTTGGCTAGGTTACGGACTATGAGCTAGGCGATCAACTGGAACTCTTCAAGAACTATACTTGCCATGTACTCTTAGCCTGTCTCGTGCTCGGATCTGTTACTATGAAGGCTTCATAATTGAAGGCCTTCCGAAATCGCCTACTTTCGAATGTCTCTTTTGGATCTCATGGCTCATAACTGTGTTGCATGATTGGTTCGTTCTTTCTGGGATGCTCTTTATCTTCGTACGACTCTTCGGATCGAACATCGAATCTCGTAGACGTGAAAGACGTTGGATATGTCATAGTACGTGACCCCGAACGAGCTTTGCTAACAATTTCGGCTGACCACCTTTCGTACAGAACTATGATTTCCCGAACAATCTTGAAGATTATGTCCACCGCATTGGACGTACTGGGGTAAATCACACGTCCCAATCTGCCTATGACCTGACGTATTCATTGCACTCAAACAGCGTGCTGGGATGCAAGGAACTGCATTCACGTTTTTCACGACTGACAATGCGAAATCTGCCAGGGAACTCTTGACTATATTAAGAGAGGCGAAGGCGGACATTCCTCCAGAGTTGGATGAGATGTCCATGTTCAGCGGGGGCGGTGGAGGGAGCTCTCGAGGTGAGAAGAATTTCAGAAAAAGTGTTTTGATTCTGTTTGTTGATGACTGACTTTCTCTTAAGGTCGCGGTGGACGTGGACGAGGTGGAAGATTCGGAGGTGGCTACGGTGGTGGAGGTGGCAAAGGTTATGACGGTGGACGGTGGTAACTCTGATAATGCAGGAGCCTCAGAAGAGCAGGTTTGACCTGCTAAATGTAATATTACACGTCCCGCCAGCTACTCGCAACAACGTACTTTTTTTGTCTTCAGTCTCGTTCTTCATTGCGAACTCGGACGGGACCATGGACCAAACCATGGACTTGCACGCTACATGTATGGACCGGCGGCGATCCGGAATGTCTTCACGGACACCACGCATTGACCACATCGCTCACTGACGCATTCTCCCAGATTCATTGCGAAGTTCACCAAGGATTCTAACTTTAGGTTACTTATTTGAAATGGCAAGCGCGTTCCCTTTCCTTCTTATCGACTTACATCATTCGCGGATGAGTTGAGGCTCCAGTCCGAGTCGAACCCCACTGGCAGCTTCAAAAACAAACCGGAATTCATGTTCAATTCTAATGTAGAGGACATAAATGGCTTGGACAAAGAAGGATTGCCAGTTCGTGTAGCTGTCATGTAAGTCTCTCTTAACGTCCTGCTTGACTCTGATTGACCAGTTTGACTTCGTGCAGAGGCGGGGGTATCGGAGGAGTCGCCTTCGCTGCTTTCGTATCCAATCTCTTGAGAGGTAACCCGGACCAACGTATTAGAATTGACATATACGAAGCATGTGCAACTCTGACGGAGATTGGTGCGGGTGTTGGGATGTGGCTTCGTACCTGGAAAATTATGCAGAGCTACGGGGACGAATTGACAACAAGCCTATCCAGAATCGCACCGTCCGACAGAGATCTCTCGGAAACTGAACGTAAGGGGCCTACCATATTCTATCTTCAAGTTAACAAATGCTTTCTGTAGGCCTAGCATTCGCCTTTCGCATGGGTCAAGGAAACGTGAACAATGATCAGAATTCGCCGTTCTTTGAGCTCATGGCACGATGTTAGCAATCTCTTTGAATCTTCCACGATTTCTAACCCACTCGCCAGTCGGTGTATTAACTTTGCATAGAGCCGGCCTGCAGGCTTCCCTCGCCTCTCATATCAACGTAGATGACCTTGTCGAGATCCACTTCTCTAAGCGCCTTTCGGAATACAATACAGAGGTGTTTGAGGGACGAAGGTGCGAGTCTCATTTGGTGATCCGGAGGATTTCTTACGCATATGCACTCCAGTATTGTTCGTATGAAATTTGAGGATGGCTCTGAGTCCGTCTCTGATGTATTAATCGGAGCGGATGGTATTCATAGCGCGGTTCGAAATTCTTTGTATAAGCAATCAGGAGGACTTTCTGGCCAACCTCCCGAACCTACCTGGACGGGAACCATCGTCTATCGTTCCTTGATACAATGCAGCGAACTTTCTCAATTATTCCCAGATGGTCATCCTTCCTCGAAGGGTCCAGTTGTTGTGAGTACTCTCCCTAATCAGAATACCAATTTAAAGGTTAACTTGTGCAGTATTTTGGGAAAAGTAAACACGTATTGACCTACCCCATCATGACACCAAATGCGAAGGACGGAAACGCCGATGTCGTCAACATGGTGGCTTTTTGCTCGAGACTTGATTTAGAGGGCAGCGAATACGAAGGTCCTTGGATGCGTTCGGTTGGGCGGGAAGTGCTCTTGAATGAGTTTCGGGATTGGAACAACGAAATTACGGGTCTACTGAAGGTAAGCATCTATGCCACTCAGCCTAAACGACTCTGAGCTTGGCTTCTCAAAGGCGGTGAACAGTGTTTCGTTGTGGGCGATTCACGTCTTACCGGCGCTTCCCCAATACAGGACAGGGAATGTATGCCTTTTGGGAGACGCGGTGAGCCATTTCCTCTCTAACTCCATACCAAACGAGTTTAAAATCGTTTTATGTAGGCGCATGCCATGGCTCCTCATCAAGGAGCTGGCGGGGGACAAGCTATCGAGGACGCACATGTCCTGGCGCATTTATTTACACATCCGTCTTTTTCTGCAAAAAATATCTCTCGTGCGCTAGAGGTATACGACAAAGTTAGACGGCCGATAGCAGAGGAAGTAGCCCGCAGGAGCAGGCTGAATGGAATGATGTACGAACTCAACGCCTCGTACGATGATCGGGCTGGCGGTCTGAGCCGGGAAGAACGTCTCCTGAATCTCGCGCGTTCGATAGAAGAATTACACGATTGGGAATGGACGTCACGAGACGCTGATATTCTACAGGATGGAGATCAGCAAGTTTCTCTGGCGCTGCGATTGTTTGAAGGTGAATAAAATGCATGTAAATCCATCTTGAAATATCCCATCACATCACTGTTGAAATCTTGTAAATCGCGAGAATGTTCCTGAATGAGGCGCTTCCGTTTCCGCCGCCTTCGCCTTAAGCCACTCCTCGAAGAGATGGGCATTTCTTGTATTAGGCCTGCATTGGGTATATAAAACGGGGCCAACGACTGGAATGATGCCGACGAGACATGCGGATCCTAGGATACTGAACATCTTCGCTCGCAACGAGATCGGAATGCTGTTATGAAGGGTCAGACTGAATTCTGGCGGAGTGTACGATCACCTCTTACTCCTCTTTGTTACACTTCCGAATAATCAACGTCGCGCCTAAGACAAGATCCCCCATCTCACCGATGCCTGGAATAACGGCTGTTTCATAGGCCACAAAGATAAATTTCCGATATTAGCAACGAGCTAGTGATCCAATACGCACAAAGAACAGATCCCCAGCCAAATCGCTTCCCGCAGAATGAAAGCTTGTTGTCTAGCATGTGAGCTCGATAACGCACTTTCGAGAGTGTCTTTTGCTGCTTTTTTGTGAGTCCTTCAGGAAGTGGCCTCTGAGCAATTACCAG
The DNA here is from genome assembly GCA_001020605.1 of Schizopora paradoxa. Taxonomy (NCBI): domain Eukaryota; kingdom Fungi; phylum Basidiomycota; class Agaricomycetes; order Hymenochaetales; family Schizoporaceae; genus Schizopora; species Schizopora paradoxa. Next base: position 116,351 of record KQ085937.1, read on the forward strand.
AGTCAGCAGGAACTCACAACGACAACTTTCTTGACCTACCTTTCTTTTCTTTCCGAATTCGTCGTAGTAGTAATATGGGTCTTCAGATTCAGAAGAAACCCGGAGAACCTCATCTCCGTACTTCGAGTTGATCACTTTCGACGCTGCACCCTTCCGAGTTGGACTCGGAGCACTTTGAGAATGTTTTGAAGTCGGAGACAACTGAGACATCATGTTGATTGTGTTTGACAATGACGTGATCTTCGATATACTATCCTCTTTTCGTAGTTCGAGGAGGACCGTTTCGGAGGACCGTTTCGTAGCAAACTCGGTGAGTGATTTGCCAGCAAAGTGTGTCCAGGGACAAAGCACGAAATGGGAGGAACAAACTTGTCAATGTAAGATACATTGCAAAGTTGCATCGTCTGCAAAATTTCGGTGATCACTCCTATCCAGAAAAGAAAATATGTCATCTCACTTAATAACGCTGCTGAGACGCTGGAAACAATGTGCTGGTGGTACGCTACTCCCAGACCGCAGTTTTTGTTTGACACGTCGAACGCTATCTTCGCAGCATGATACGTGGTGATGCATCTTTCAAAGTTGAAGGATGATGGAAAAGCAAAGTCCGGTATATCGCAATGGTGGATTGCTGCCTGAGTCGCAAACCTACAGCGGTCAGCATTTATAGAGTGAACAAACATGACAAACGTCGAGCAATTCGACGTGTTTTCGCATTTGACTTGCAACGGATTCCAGAAGACAAAGTACAAATCGCAGCATACAATGTGCAACTGGAATCCACGCAGTTCCCCTTCTGCGCATCAATACAGCAAAAGCAAGCAATGCGGACATGGGAGATGGAGCCATGAACTGATTCATGAGCCCCGCCTTTCCATCAGCCATGCATGGTGCGGAAAGTGTCGAAGCGTATGCGCGATAAATGTGCAATCTCAGAAGAACGGTACGTACTTCAGCTTTACGCCTTGACTACAGGGGCCAATCGAGATTCCCAGATCGCAGCTTCTTCAAGAAAGTCTCGGATTGGATGTCTGGAGAACCTAAAAAAGCCAAATCCTCGTCAAATCACCGCGACACTGAGAAGAGACAAAATGACAACGGCAGCATCAAACGCGAGATGACAAGGCAGGAAGAGCAGCCAAATTGGCCATTTGAGAGGCCAACCTACCGTGATCGTCAGAGATACGAGCAGCCACTTCGTTACCGGAGACTCGACTCTCAATCGTCGTTGAATTCGCGAAATACGAAGAGCACGGGGAACTCGAAAGTTTCTACGCTCTCCAGACACGGCGCCATACACCTTTTGTACGGAGGGGCTGATTATTATCCCAATCGAAGATAAGAAGATGGTATTAGCGGAACTTGGATACCATTGCTTGCCCGGAGACGTCAAGTTCAAAGTTCCAAATTCCATCTCTATGATGCACAGTCGGCGTCACCTATGCATATGTTTGATCTCGATGTTTTCCTTGCCATTGAAGATCCAATCTAATCGACGAAAGTCACCATGGACTTGTACGAGCTTTATTATGGACTTGAATTATTTGACGCATGCCAATCTGTAAATTACGATCATAGTTAAAATGTATCTCCGTAACGCATTTGTTTCGATTACCTTCAAAACTCCTCGTGAGTGATGAAGAACGTGGATACGTTGAATGGAGGCGGTGGCCATGGTGGTTAGAGGTAAGCTCAGACACAGCGAGTGGGAAGTCGCCGCGAGGTTCGGCGCGGGCAACGGCGGCTTTGGCTTGGCCAACGACCACGACGACCGCGACATGCTCGATCTACGCTCAAATGGCCCTTTGACAATACTCACAATCTTACTCACTATTCTTGATTTTGTTGGAGCTCAAGATTCGGATGACGGGTAAGTTAAGCACCGAACAAAATCGATTTGAAGCTGAGGCTTTGTGTCGCGGCCTTACAGATCCTTCGACCACAACCCCGTTCTCGCTCACCAGCCAACGTTCGCCTGTTCGTTGCCAGTCCAAATCCTGGTCACTGGGATCAAGTTCGCTCTGACGGGCGTCCTGCTATGTCACCTCATCTTCACCGCCCAGTATCATTGGCCGTTAGCTCGACTAAATTACGCGCTTCAAATATCCGGCGTCGTCGTTCTGTTCATCTCCCTCATCGCATCGATCCGGATTATATTCTCTCGTACGATGGCCGACAGTCAACAATGGCCGTATATGCTGTACTACCTCGCTGTGGATATGCCTCCGACGAAGAACTCCCCAGATGATGCGAAGCCTTGGAGTATTCCTCTTCAAGTCGGCTGGTATGCAATGAGTGCATTGACGTCCGCGTTGGTTCAGGTAACGTAAATCACTTCATTCTTTCTGACTTGACTGAATTTGTCGTCGCAGCTGACGCATATACAATTTTTGACGTTGCTCTATCCATCCGACCTCGAAGGACACTTGGTCTTGTCGTTACTGGGTGAGCACCACATAAACGCCACGCTTGTTCAGCCTCTTATGCATGATTTCAGGCCCTCTTGCCGTCATTTCAGCCGCTATGGAGTTCTTGCCTCTACAGAATTCCCAGAAGGTCTTGGACATCGCAGACACCGTGCGCAATACTTGCAACGCCGCTCTGTCACTGCTCTTCACAGCCGCCCTCATGCTCTGGGGTTTCCATGTAAACCGCGAAAGAGCTTGGAGAACCGACGGCGGAACGGCAGCATTTGGTGCTGGCGCTATCACGTTGGCAATAATCTCTGTCGCGCTCAACTTTTTGTATATTCCGTACAAGGACGATTACACCTGGCTCCCTAGACTCATATGGGCGGTCATGCAATGGCAGAATTTCTTGGGCTGGTGGTGGTGGGTTGGAGGCGAGATGGGAGTCAGCGAAGTCGAGGAACTCATTCGTCGGGAGGAGCGACGTGCCCAGAAGCGCCGCATACGAGCTGCCCAACGAGCGGGTGGCAGGCGGAAGGCACAGGCGTTATGGAGGAACGCGTCAGAGACGTTACGATTCGCAAGATCCTCGGCACCAAAGGAGAAAGCTCCTCAAAACGAACATATCGAGCTCGTGAACAGAAGACCGACAGCTGAGGGTCAAGCACCGTCTGTCCAAAGTAACCAGGACTCCGCTGCCACACCAACGGCCTCGACAGTCACCGGTGTCATCGCGCGCCAATTCTTCAGCACGCCCGTAGGCCGAACGTTGCGTAGTTGGTTCACCGTGCTCCGTCGCGCCCACCTTCGTGCACAACATGTTCAGGCCATTGAACACGACGAGCGGCGGCAACAGGTTTACAGGAACGACAATGCCGGAGATACGGGTGATGGGGTGGTCGGATGGGGTTTGGGCAGCTTCGGTATTCGGGAGAGAGAACGTCATGAAGCTCTAGATATAGAGCAAGAGGATCGAGGGGATCTAATAGAAAGGGAGAACTCAATATCTGATTCCACTCAGCCCCAACAGCGGACAAATATTAGAGCTGTACCCTCCGCTCCTCCTGTAACGCCTCGATGGTCGGTATGGTGGTGGGGTCCACTACGACGTTGGAGACTTCAGGATACCACTTCGTATTGAAATGTTGTATTTTTTGTGTATTTGTCCTTTTGCTTTTTGTGTACAATAAAAATATCACGAAAACATATTCAAAACAAGTGCTCCGATCCGAATGAGTGAAATTGAATGTTGTTCGAAGGAAAGTGGAAACAAGTTATAGCTAAAGCTTAACGAATGAAGTATCGATTCCGTAGGACACGTCCCAAATGCATATCTTCTGATCCTCTCCGCAGGAGACGATCTTGGAGTAGTCTATGTCGACACTGAAAACACGAGCATCGTGCTTTCCGGCGAGATCAGCTACAAGAGCACCAGTCTCCTTATCCCAAATCTAAGACAAAATCATTTATCAGTCACCACAATGGAAAGTCGAAGGATGAATCTCTTACCTTGACAGACTGATCATAGCTACCGCTGGCAACGAAGTGAGGCCCAAGTGCCACGCTTCGTACGAGGTTGGTGTGCATCATTTCACGAGGAATCATGCTTCCTCTCCGACTAGGGCCATCGATGCCTTCAGAAGGTGAGAGAGCGCCAACACTTCCCCCACAAGCCTCACAAAGCGAAGTCGATTCTTTCAATGGAGGAGGTTCATCCGATGTGCACCATCCGCGGCGCTTTTCGATATCGTACGCACGGAGATGGCAGTCCGAGCTGCCCGTAAGCACGAGTGGGTATGCAAAGTCAATAGACGCGATTCCGCGCTGGTGGTGCGCGTCGAAAGAACGCAACTGCACGCCTGTCGACGCGTCCCACATGCGGAGGGACTTGTCGCCGGACGCCGAGATGACGAGGTTTCCGGAGAGCGCGACGGCGTTGACCGCTGCGCGGTGAGACCCGAGGACTTCCAACGCGAGGGGTTTCGTCTTCGAAGATGGGGCGAGCGCAGCGGCAATGCCTCCGGGGAAGCGGCAGATACGGACGGTGTGGTCCTTCGAGCAGGAGACGAGCCTCTGATCGTCGAAGCGAACGCATAAAACACTATCGGAGTGCCCCGTCAGCACGCGAACAGGCGCAGACCTGTTGTCTCGGAGATCCCATATGCAGATGCGCAAATCCGAGCCTGCCGTGGCGAGGTAATCACCATGAGCACAAAGGCTCAGAATGCTGCCGCTGTGCGCTCCCTCGAAGACGCGCTCGACAACACCGGTCCTGAGGTTCCACTCGCGAACTGTGCGATCTTTGGAACCTGTGAAGAGGACCTGGTGACCGTCGTTTGCGTAGGAGTAGAGTTGCAAGCAGTAAATGATTCCGGTGTGCGTGTTCGGCGTTCCTCGTGTCTGCAGTGTCGAGAAGCGGAACGCATTGTGTCGAAAACGGGCTTGTAGGAGGCGGTGAGTTTGATGTAAGAGCTTGTAGTCGGGTTCGGAGGGTTCGGCATTGGGAAGTACTGGAGGTGCTGAGTGCCTATTGAGAGTCTGGCGCCTTGGAGGGATCTGTAATTTGAGACGAAGTGCGGGGACAGAGGGCGTTTGCTTGCTGCTAGTTTGGCCGATACGGGGACTCGCTGGCAGACCCACGACTTCTGATGAGGATGATGATGAAAGTGAAAGGCCTGTGGCTGGAGGAGACTGGGTAACATATCCGAAGTCTTCCTCTTCCTCGCCAACACCTTCATCGTCTGAGTCGTAAACATGGGCATCCCGGAAGAGAAGGTTGGAGGATCGAGAAATGGTGGGTTTTCTCCACTCCCACCCTTCCTTGTCACACAAAGCATGCCACAAGGAATTGTCGTTCGCAAGCAAGCGCCATCGCCTGCTCACCAGAGCACATTTTAAAAGACTTTGCCATGGAAGTTGTGATAGAACGAGGAGGGCGAGCTCGTCTGGAAGGGCCTGATGGGAATTAAACGCTCAGAAAACGAAATAAATTTGACAAGGGGACAACGCACTGCTAATATATCGACCTGGACATATGTTGCAAGCCGCCGGTGCACCTGCGCTATCTGAGAGCGAGGCAAAGACGCCAGGAGCTTGTAAACGAGTTCTGACGAGACCTCAGACGACGAAAAAGACGACAGATGGCAGAGGACATACCTTCACGGTCGCGCAAAGGCAAGAGATCTATCCCGCGTTGCGCGTTGGTCTCGTCGTGTTCGACGTATCCTTCGTCGGTGTAAGCCATTCTGTTTCGTTCTTGCTGGATGTCGTCTGAAGAGAGGTCGTTTTCCGTCGAAGAGAGAGACGTCGTGCGCCTTTAAAATGGTCTCCAGCTTGGAAGGTTTGTGCACCCTGGGTGATCCGGGAACAACAAAGTCGTCGCCATGGTCGCCAGCCCCATTGCACGTCGCTCAGCTCACGATGTCCGAACAAACCCTACCATTGGCCACTCAGCGCTTTGGCGACGGCCAATGGCTTGCCGCAGTTCTCCATTGGCTCGCTTGCCTCCTCGTCGGCAACTGGCTCATTGGTTTCAACAACGGACGCACAACGACGTGAATATAGTCATCTGTATTGCATTTCTGATCCCGTAGAACAAATACTAGTAAAAGGCTACGTGATCAAGCAATACAAGAAACCGTAACTTCTTACGAGAGAGACAGCAGTAAAGGTATAAGAACACTATAAAATTAACGATAAACATGTGTCCCACATTCCAGACGTTGTTGGACATTTCCAGTCAAAGAGTGTTGATACATCTTCCACAACCTGAAAAAAATACCTAATGACATAACGCCTGAATTAAGATCGGGGAAGTATCGGGAAGAAATTGCAAAAAGATGATTTATATGGGTATACGATTCACGAATGAAATGAGTTCGGGAGTCAGGGTGGATGGTAGGATGGAATCGGCAGACCAGGACGATCCCCAAGCTCGAGAGCATCTACGGAGCCTACATAAGCTTCGTACCTTTCTATTGAGGACGTACATACTGACCTTTAGTAGCGGGGACCATGGCCAGAGAGACTGCTGAGTCGCTTGTTCCCCCACTCGCCATTCCCTTTGACATCTTGTCCGTACATGCTCTGACCCTGCTGAACTCCCGTCCTAGGGTTTGCGTTCTGTACCCAGTCCATGCATTGGACGGGCACGACGCCTTTATCGCCACGAGCGTTCTGGCAAAGAGCCCAACCATCGTCAAATGCACGCAGCACCTGGACGACTTCGCCGACGGTAACCGCAAGCTCATCTCCAAGCGTCGGTTGGTAGGTTTTGTTCACTATGGCGGTTTCAGTGGCAGCAGCAGTTGGAGCAGCAGGGGCCAATCCTCCGTAAGCATCCTCAGTGACTGCGTTGTTGTAGCTGGCGGGGGGTGGAGTTATGTAGAACGAGGGGGTCGCCATTGTCGAAGCAGGTGCCATTTGAGCTCTGGACGACATTTGGTCGTTTTGCCAGTCGGGCGTATGAGGGAGAGGAGCGGCACCATATCCTGCACCAGTAACACCGAAACTGCTCGATGTGATGGGGGTGGGTACAGGTTCGTTGGCAGTCAAGGCCTGGTGCTCTCCTGACGACGAGTCTTTGTCGTTATACGACGGATACAATCCAGCGCCCCATGTGTTACGCTTTCGCTCCCTGCGTCGAATGTACACCTTACGAATGACGAATAGGACGATTACGAGCACCGCGAGAACCACACCCGCGACAATACCACCCGTGGCGCCAGACGACAAGCCAGCACTCGCCTTTGCATTGGAGGAAGAAGAGTCGACAGTTGGGGAAAGTACAGTGGATGATGCCTTGAGAGAGGTGGTAGTAGGCGTGGTTGCAGAAACAACATTTCGGTTGGTCGTTGCGGGTGCTTTGGAAGTCGTTGAAGTCGAGCTCGTCGTGGACGTGGTGCTGGTTGAGGTGGCAGAGGTAGTCGTGGACGTCGAGGTGGCAGAAGTGGTAGTGGTAGGTTTTGCAGCAGCAGCGGCAGAGGTGGTAGTAGCTACTGGCTTGGCTGCAGAAGTGGTGGTAGGAGGGACCTTCACGACCACGGTCTTCGTCACGATGGCTTTGGATGTCGGAGTGGGCGTAGTAGCAACTGGAGCGGCTCGTCGCTCCTTATCCTCCGTGCGCATCTTGAGAGCCTGCACCTGAGCCTGATGAGAAAAACGTCTCTCCAACATGTCGTGCATCGTCTTCGTCTGGATATCGGATGGCGATCCTTAATTGGATTTTTTCGAACGAAGCCTGGTTCCAAGAAAACCTAGAAGTTGAATAAGGCGTGAATGTCAACCGTCAAGGTCTCGAGGAGGTTGAAGAGCGATGCGTCGAGTCGAGGAAAAAAACGTGTTCCGGCAAGGAGCTGATGAACAACAAAAGACGAGAAGGCCGGGAAGAGAAACAATGAGGCGATAAACGAAAGTGGGTGATAAACGAATGGATGGTCGACGCGAATTCGGCCTTCAGAGCACTAGGCTAGCGCTTGCGGGGGATTGAAAAGGAGGAAGGGATGATGGACGTCGGGGGAGAGATGGGGAGCTCTCTTGGGAGAACGAGCAAGCGCATTAGCCGAAGCAAAAGAGGAAATCCGTGTGGCAACCGTCACTCGCTCATGGGAACCGCTCTTTTATTACAACCTGCTTATCCTTCTCTCTGCAAAATCTTTCACGATGTTTCTTCGATCGACCTATCAGCAGAAAGTGTTGTGATCGCCGTGGAAGCACCGAGATTTTCAGGTTTTTCTCTCAGACTCAACGTCGTCGTCAACGATGACCCGCCGACGGAGGCAGTGGCGCGATATCACTCGTGGCGGCCAGGCAGCATCTCAGTGCAGGTTTAGCATGTTGACCAGTCTACTACTGCGCTGTTTTATCATCGTGAAACAGGATTACCGGGAGAGTTTCATGAAAACCCGTCGAGCTCTGTGCACGTCACTACGATGTGTGGTGGCAATGATGTCTCCGGTCCGCGTGAACGTGAGTTTCTTTGTCGCTCCAAGTATCCATCGTATCTAATCATCGAGTCGGCAGAATCCCCATCCTTACTATAACGTTGTATTATACAAAGGCGAAGACTAAATGATATATTCGGTTTTGTTTTCGAAATCCTAACCAAACCGAACCTTTTTACCACTTGTGCTCGCATCCGCCACCGCGTCGTTTTCATTTACTATCAGTCGTACGCGCTTCTTTGGAGTGGAAAGGGAACCAATCTCGATCTTTCCAGCCCGTTGTCCGAGGTCATCTTGCGGTGTCTTGCCTGCTTCCGTCTGCGAGTCGGGTTCTGGAATGCGCAAGACCGGCACATTCAGGACAATCTCGGAATCCATGCCAGGTTGAACGAACGTTGGGTTCTATATTTCACACTTAAGGTTAGCTACGCCCATTAAACACTATGACTCGCTGCCCGATTTACCTTCAAATAGTGCTGCATCCCCAATTCTTCTGTCATGGACGCAGGAAGCTTCCCCGAATTATTATCCTTGAGTTCTCGACGTCGTTGGAGCATAAATTCCTCGAAGGTCGACTTTATCACCAGAGTTTTCACTGCATTTTCATAAATCAGTGTTCACATAACTTTCCAACCCGGAACTGGATATTCGTACCAATGACTGGTTTTGTTTGACCGATACGATGCGCTCGCTAGTTCAAACGGTGAGTACGTTAAAATTCTTCAGATGTTCACCGGAGCACACACCTTAATCGCCTGGCTTTCTACGTCAGGCCTCCAGACCGGTTCACAGAAGATAATACGAGACGCCGAAATAATATTTCTGTGCAATACGATACTCAGTCAAAAAGTCTTCAAAATTGAACCAATTTTTTAAGCTTACAGTCCTCGTGCGCCGTGCCGCAACTCCATCAAGAATACGCGATACACGTCGCTGGTCTCGAAGGTAAGCAAGTTCTGGGAATTCCGATTCCCTTCTTTCATTGTCCGGGATCGATAGTCAAGATACTTAACTCCCAGAACGTCGAGCCCTTCTGCGATGTGGACTAGATTGAGGGGCTGTGAAGAGAATATGAGGAATTTCTCCTTAGCAGAGAAATCCTGGACCTTTGCAGATGTCGGTCAGTAATGCACCTCGCAAACACCAGAAACCTGCTGATTGACTCACTTCTTTCAGAATAAAGTTCAACTTGGACGACAACGAGTTTGTGATACGCGCTGAGCACAAGATTGACTCCCGAAGATTTTGACCGCCATGTTGAACCTGCGAGCTCGAAGCTACAGAGTTCGCTAATGGTCCTCTCCCCGTCAACTCATTCCGTCTTGCCTGTACTAAGTCCATTTGTCTCCGCAACTCGCCAGCGATTCTCTCTTGCTGCTGAATCTGGGTTGCAAGATCTTTGGCTCTTGCTGTACTGACCACGCCTTTGTGAGCCTTTTTCTTGGTGAGTCGCTTTTTGGTTGTCTGAATGGTGTTCCGCTCCCGTTCGTCTTTGCGTACAAGCCCAGCGAGTTCTATCAACTCTGCACTCGTCATATGAGGCCTTTGTTCGACAGCGCCTTGGAATTCCAGAAAGTGGCTCGGCGAAACTAAACAATTCTGAGCAGCGATCTCCGACTGAGGAATTTCTTCACTATAATAACGCTGGACCGAATCCAACGCTGCTCTTAGCATCGCAGGAAGTCCGCTTATACCATATGGAACCTCCAGCAAATGATGCATCTTTCGAAATGTTGCATCACTGTATGCTGTTCTCCTAATTATAAAAGTAAGCCTCTACCTCTTTCTCTGTTTCTCATAATTGAATTGGTCACACACAAGTGCTTCTCTGCCTCCTCAAGTAGACAGAGATCTTCCCCAGGCCTTCCCCTTTCTTTTGCTCGGCCAAGTGATTCATTAGCATTTTTTGCCATTCCCTCCAAAGAGTCATCAAAGAACTCTTCGTCTCTGTGCCAGAATAGTGCCCTAGAATTTTCCAAATCCATGTCAAGATCAAATGCATGAATTTCCAGCAAAATTCCATACTGTGACATATTCTCCATTGTCTCATTCAACCAGCTTCGGTTCTGAGTAATTTGTGAGTAATTTGAAGAATTTGTAAAACAAAGCTCAGCTTACAGCAGTATGGAACATGTAGTCCTACAAGTTGATGTGAATCAGAAAATATGACAGTTTCAAGAATATGAGCAACTGACCCTATCAGTCATGGCAGAGTCTACTGCATTAACTGCAATACCACTCAGGATGACATTGAATGTCATGGCAGCATAAGGATGCAGGCCAAGTGCAACTGTCTCCTGGGTCATGGGAGGCAAGGGGTGTTCTGCTTCAATATCTTTAACCAGGTGCCTCACCATGTACATCTGCAAGATCTGATGCAAGACCTGGACAGCTCCTGGTAAAGGAATAGCTTTTGATTTCTTCCCAGCCTTCACACCATGTGATGGAGCAAAGGGGAAAAGTGGGTCAATGACAAGCTTTGCAAAAGATCCCATGCTAGAGAATCTTTCCACCAGAAGAAACCCTCCCAGCATGGAACCAAGAATCCTCAAATCAGCATGCTCGTCATTGGACCAGATCCTGACAGGATACTCCAAGTTTTCCAGCTCTAGATTGGTGGGAGAACCATTTGAGTCCAGGTCTTCAAGATCATTAGAAAGTTTCTCGTCCAGATCATCACCAGATGCTAAGTGCTGCAAATCCATGGTTGCTAACAAAGAGGCAGGGTTCTGGACCCCTCCGACCTCAGTATTGGTGCCAAGATTGAGGCCAAGGAGGTTGACAGTGGGTGTTCCTGTGACAATCCACCGGCTTCGGGCCAAGATGCTCTTGCAGAATAAGTTGAGCTCTGTCAATGCAGCTGTATTATGACCTTCGTCACGGACAAGTCGCTTGAACTGAATGCAAAGGAGGGGAGAATAGGAAGAGCTCCCATCATGGCAATGGCATAAAGGAACCCGCACAGATTTAGAATATGCAGTGCATTTGCAACTATACCCAGCTTGCTGTCCCTGCTTGTCTATGTGTGACAACTTTGACAGCCCTGGTAGAGAAGGTCAATCAAAGGAATCTACATTCAAAGAAATCTCTATTGCAATTTACTCACAGGTACTGGCAATGAGAATAATCTAGGTGAAGCCAAGTCAGTTAAACACATCATTCCAGCATATAACTGATCCTTACATCATAACTGGATGCAAGTTGTTGGGCAGAGGGAAGCTTCAAATCTCCTTTTACAACAAGCACCCTGAGGTTCCTGCTGCAATGAAGAGAGATCTGGCCCTCCCATTGGGACATGAGATTGGGTGGAACCACAATGACAGTGGCTGGTGATATATAAATCAGCCTGGGGATATCAGGGATTGCCACTCTGGTTTTGTATTTCTTATCTTCAATTACAGGGCTGGATTGAAGAAAGAAGGGAGAGTTGTGCAGAAGTGGCTTCAGCAAGGCAGCATGCTCTAGGTGGTCTTCGAGAGGAACTCCAGATTGAGATTTTGGAGGATAATGTTGCTGGAGATCATAACCATCCTCGGAAGTTCGAACATAGTCAAGACAAAGCTCTACGAGGGTGGGAAACCTGCCGTCTGAGAAGAAATTTTGACGGTTTGTTGACAAGGCCAATGTTCGAGAGTCTTCACAATGGGCAAAAGGAAAGTGCCGGATAGACAATGGTGTAAGAACTCTGGAGGATGTAGAGAGATTATCTGGAGGAGGGGGCAAGGAGTTCAAATCAGAGAGGATGAGGGCGAGGATCATGAGAGTTTTCCCTGAACCTAGAATAATAAATAATATAAGTTGAATTTCTGGTGGTCTGAGTGTACCACTTACCAAGTTCTTCAGAGAGAAATCCTCCTCTCCCTCTAGCCATCATGGGTTGCTCTCTCCGTAGCTCAAGGGTCGAAGGCTGGAGGTGGAAAATGACCTCATCCATACCGATAAGTGGAATGAAGAGGGGATCTCGAACGAAAGTTGTGCTTTCCATGTGACGCATGGCCGATACCGACTGCTTCTGGTACGCATACAACTGCGTCCGCAAGGATGTCCCGTCCACTTCTTCTTCAAAATTTGAGACGTCAAGGTTATTGAAAATGTCGAGAAGACTTTCATAGTTCTAGACGTAAGTACGTCAAAAGAAATCATTTATAGATAAAAAGGAATCATCTCACGTCAGATTCAAATTTCGGAACAAGGTCCAACGACCCAAATTGTGATGGTGAACGAGCAGAATCCCCTTCGGTTTCGAGCGGTTGACCTTGCCAGGTGGACTTCGCTCGCCAAATTTTGTCCAATAAATCCGGCAGGATCTTCAGTGCCGGCTTCACAACTTTCTGTACAGATAATCTCTGGTATCTTCCTTTCATCCCAGGCAGGTCATGTGGAACAAGGTATATGCGTAGAATGACTTGTGACTGAAGATTGTTGCCAGTGCCAGTGGCGGACTCGGACTCGAAGGTACGACTGGTTTCAAGCCCAGAAGCCCGAACGGTCTTGGAGGTGATATAGATGTATTGATGGGTCGAGAGGAAAATAAGGTCCGGAATTGGAAATGGCTTTTCTTCGCTTGCTTCCAGACAAGAAACCAGCCGCTTTGTTTGGACGGTAGTTATGTCGAAAACTATCCAATCCAGGCTCGAGTCCAGCTCCATCGAGTCCGACGTCAGAACAGAATCATCGCGAATATGATAAACGAGGGTGCCTGCGGAAAAGAGCTCCGACGGCAGCATGAAAGCTGAACGACTTGGAAGTGGTCGTGGTAGAGAGGAATTTGAGGCGTCGAGCTTCAAGTTGATCGACACCGTCCAATTTCAGCAGAGCGCGCGGTGACACGATCGACGCCGAGTCACGCCGGTCTTCCTCTTCCAACTTCGACATGACTTTTTTCAACAAATCTCTTCACTCATGGCGACCTCGAACGTGTAAGAATGTGCTTAGGGACCTAAGACTTCGAAGGAACGTCTCAAGTCCAGCCCCGTCGGCTGCAACAGCACCCTCGAAACAGTCGGTGGGCACCCTCACCTGGCCGGATTACCTCGCAATTCGAGGCCAGAAACGAAAATGGGAGATGGTGCGTTTGGTTTTCTTCCGACAGGATTGGATTTTGAAACAAAGGCGATAGGCTGCGACGATTCCGTCAATCTTCATTGGATTTGGTGCTGGAGCTGCATATTTTGGTTCGAGGGACATTGATGCAACGAAACCTATCTTCGTACGTCTGCAATGTTTGTCTACCAACGATTAAGACTCATGAAATTGTAGGGTTTTGATCCTCTGTACGTATACGGTTTTGCAACAATGGCATGCGGAGGTAAGTTCGTGTTGAATTTCCCTGCGCCGTAGTCGAACCCATTTCTTGACAGGACTGGGCTATCTTATTGGCCCAACCATTGGCTCGTCGTTCTGGCGTATAACGCACCGACGGACAATGAACCTCATCGAAGCTAAGGACCGCGAATTTCATCGTCGAATTGTGAAAAATAGGGTGGATCCCACAGCGCAAAGCGCGACAAATCCTGTCCCCGATTATTATGGTGCGTGTTCTTCTATATTTTCCACAATCCATCATCACGCTGAGTATATCGACGTACAGGGGAGAGAATAGGTTCATTGCGACAGTACCGACAGTGGTTGAGAGACCAGGCGAAATACAAGAGGAAAGCCAGATGGTTGGCGGAGGAATGAATTTCTCAACCAGAACGCATCTTTCTCCTCGATCTCCGCTCTTCTTAAAATTTAACCGCATCTTTTCGCTATAATTTGCAATGCATTGATGTTACTACCTACTATCGACAAGAAGCCGGGATATACGCGAATGTGGAGGTATAAGCTACAAATGTCGAGCAGTCCGTAGGCCGCGCGACGCTCCGTCTTGCAGAGCTGGACGCGCGATACAAAAATGCAGCGCAAGTGCTGCGAGGCGGAGGTAGCCATGAGGCATATAAATAACGGATAAAAAAGTGGAAAAGAATGCCCAAGGCGCCCCGAAATGCAAACATATGACACAGGAAAGCGAAAGGAACGAAAGGTAATGCTAATAATTTATGAGAGATTAGTAGAGAGATTGTAAAGAATGTGGTGTCCGAATCCAATAATTGATCTGTCCATACGGTCGCTACCGTCGTGCGCTTAGCCGGAAAGGTTTAGGAAACGTCCCACTTGTCAGAGGAGAGAAGCTGTGTCTCGAGACGAAGTCTGGTCGGTCCTTCACGCAGAACTGAGGAATGACGCCTTCATCCACAGGCTCTGCCTTACTAGACACGCTTCTACTTCGTCTTCGACCTCCAGAACCCAGCCGTTGAACACGACACCACCCATCCTTGAACTCTTCTGAGAGTCGAAGGGTGTCGCCCAACTTGATGTGCATCTCGTCATCACGATCGGGATTTGGAGAATATGTTGCCACCACGGTGACAAGGCGAGGAAGACGTTTGACTCTCCCCACGTCGGTTGAAGAAGAGCTACGCGTATGAGTAGAGGCCTTCTTGGATGAGCCGGACGTCGTTGGTGTTTTTAAGGGAGTTAATGGTTTATCTCTAATGATCGAGTCGTATCGCGAAGGACTTCGCAACGGCTCCGCTCGATAGCTCGGAGGCGCAGGAGAGTGTTGATTGACGTGCGGTGCGGGCGAGATGTCGTCTTGGATGATCACAGTTGGAAGTCTCGGAAGTCCACGAGCATCAGTCCTCACTGGAGGTAATGGTCGGAATTTCCTCCTCTTCTTCTCCCCCTTCGAGTCCGTTGACGAAGCGTCGTCATCACTACTGGAGTCGGTAAGGCTGTACGCCGACGAAGTTGATGACCTGTTGCTTTGGACTTCGTAAGGGAGAGGAGGGACTGGGGGAATGATTTCGAAAGATGTCTCTGATGATTTTGATTTTCTCGCTGCGGATAATAGCTTGGACAGACGAGACGACGAATTGCTAGTACGTGTTCTCGCTGACTTTGGACGTTCAGGTTCGGAGGGGGTATCGCTTTCCCTCCCTGTCACCTCGGTCTTATGGGGCTGCCGTTGAGTTGGCTGGGAACGTATCTGAGGAACCCAGCCAACGCCAGGAACGGGCGTCGGTGGCAACAGACGTGCGGCTTTGGGAGGGGTGGGGAACTGCAGACCAGAGGCATCGAAATTGAAGTCGATGATGGTCCGCTTGTTCATGGATAGTCGTCTCTTCTCCGATTGGATCATTTCTGGAAGCGGAGAAAGCTCAGGCGTAGGCACCTCTGGGTCGGTGATGCCAACGCGAGCCTTTCTTCTTCTTCTCCACGCTCTAAGCTTCCAGGCAGCAACAGCTAAAGCATGTCTGGTTAGACGACGACGCGAGCTTCAAAGTAAACGACGTACTCAGACAAGTGACGCTCAGAACTACGATGATAGCGATGAGCGCCTTGATGTCACCAGCGGTAGTTGTGAAGGTGGTGACTGGTCCGGGTTGTTGAAGCTGTGGGGTGGTTGCACCACGTCTTTCGAGAAGGAAAGGAGCTGTTTGAGAATGCTCCGCAGGCTCGGACTTATAAAGGAGTGGAATCGAGCCTGCCTGAGGCGCGAGTCGCTCAGCGACATGAGCGAACCCGCGCTCAGATAACCTAGATGGAAAGAGCACGAATGGTGCCATACCGGAAGATAGAGGTAGGCACGGAAAGAAAGAGAAAGAGACCAGGAGGGAAGACAATCCTGGGGATGAACTGACAGGACGTCAGTCATTCTTAAGGTCCCAGCGAAAGTTCAATCATGGTGCTGTGATTCTCGGTTAGACGCGAGCAGGGGGTTTCGTGAAATCATCATTGATGCAACATGGCGAATACTTACCGTTTTCAGGACCGAACTCAAGCACCGCGATGAGCCTCCATATCTGATCAGCAGGCGCCTGTTCCTCCAATGACTTGCGAGCCCGTTCGAGAATCGCATCACCCAATGGTTTTCTCATGGCTGACCGGTGACATCGACTGAAGTATTGGCGTGTCAGATGAAGGCTACTATTGATGCGCTTGAGCTGATAATGTTGATTCCTAGACCACCTAAGCACGTCAGACCAAGATGCGAAATGTATCATGATTGTCCATCACCAGTCGTCAAATGGTCGTTAAGGCTTCCGTAGCAGTTGCGGTGGCAACCTTGGTTTCGGCGAGAAAATCATTCAAAATTTAGAACATGCTGTGCAACGAAAGGGAAAGTCGAAGAGACAAATGCTAAACCCAGAGAAGACAAAATCTTCAAGTATCAAAAAACAAGTAATATCATACCTCGTCATTTAATCATGCCATATAATGTTCGTGACTTTTGAGAAAGAACCAAGATTTTAGCTTTGAATTCGCCCAAAGGGATCATTGGCAGAACTATCCGAGTCTACGCTGATCAATCGTATGGATGGATGGGTTGACAGCGTGGGTCGAGTCCTGAGGTTCCGAATCCCTTGCACCGGGACACGCATACGGTGAATTCGTGAAAACGACCATCGGCAATTCAAGACAGCTGTTTCGTGTAACATGACTGCGAGAGCGACTCCTTCGCTTGCCTTTGATTTGTTGTGGATCGTACGAATGGTCTTCGTCAGTAAATCTGTACATGTAAAATAATTCCCCGAAATTGTCAATGTTACTGTCATGTCATGAATGCGAGTTCAGTGACCCAATAGCAAGCTTGTGGGATTGCAGCGACTTGCGAGCATCGAGGCGAGCTGTTCATCACATCACGGAGTGATCAAGTGAGAGATCGGCTCAGTGCGAGCCGTGTTTGAGAGCGATAAACTCCTATTTTCGCAAGATATTTTGGAAAGAGTTCCACGGATGAAGCGGAGGCATTGGAGTGGTCATGGACGAGGTAAACAACACGGTCGCGTCAACAGACATCGCTTGAAGTTGCTGTGCAGGGCGGCCTTCCCCACGCTCATGTACGTACTCGGTTCGTTTTTCGTTGAAGGACAAGTTCGTTTCAAACAATCCTTGCATTCCTCTTCGTCGCCGTTCTGAAGTACAGGACCTCATGTAATATATGGCAGTTCCGGCTCCCATCTGGAAGCGGAAAAGTGAGTCTCGTCTTTCAAGCCATTCTCTTCTGAGCTGACCCCATTTGACAAGCTCGTCCATGTCCATTCTACTCGCAAGGCCGTTGCCTCTTTGCCGATTCGTGCAATTTCATCCATAGCGTCAAGATCCAGAATGAATCCTCGCAGTCGATTTCGGACGTCTTTACGTCGGACACTCCTTACGCGGACGAAGATAACCGGACATCCCGCTTACCAGGCGGACTTGCAGGCGAAGAGGATGGAGGCGCGGAGTTGAAGGAGAATGGAGTTTCTGTTGACGCCGGTTCGCGAGCAAGCAAAATCTTTCGCCGTTCGTTTCGATCCCCTCCTCGATCCCCTCGCCTGTCTGGCCTGCTATTCGCGTTAGAGCCCGTCATTGGTCCGGACATTGAAGAAGAAAGCTTGTACATCGACCGCGAGACGGAAAGCGATAACGTTCCCGAGAGTAGTGAATCTGGCGAGGATGTTTCGATCGAGGAAAGGTTGTCGCTTAGTGCTGAAAGCCCGGGCATCCCCAAGCCCCATCTTGAAATTCACCTTCCCTCTTTTTCCTTGGAAGACGATGCGCAAACGAGCGAACCACGGCCGGTGCTTACTCCTATGGATGGTTCGTTCAACCTTACGGCAGATGGACCAGGGTTCTCTTTCTTGAGTGATTTTCCAGCTCCCCCTTCTTCTTTACCACTCGATACTGCAACTGCGGTTACTTCCACTCCGAAGCGTTCACCATCCCTACGACTTCAAATATCCAGCCCCGCTGGATCCCCTGGCGTTTCACAAGTGGAAAATACAACCGAGTACACATTGGAGGCGGATTCTGCTATGTCGGAAAGTCAACTCGCAGCAAGCAGCACTATTCCTCAGTCAACATTCGACTTGCTTTCGTCACCCTTCGCGTCGCCCGTAAAGCGGGCCTTCTCTCCAAGTATATTCCCTTCGAGTAGACCCGTTTCTCCCATGAAGCTACCAATGGACTTGGAAGCATCATCGTATTCGCCTATTCCTGGTCCATCTTATTTAGACGGCGAAGTGGATTCGCTGCCGAGCAGCCACAGTGGAAGTCCAAATCCCAAGGTTGAAGGCGCCGACGATAAGCACGACAATTCTCGAACACCCCGAAATTCGAAATTTATGGAGAGCAATGGGACGGCAACAGATCGCACCATTCCCATCCCTCTTGCCGCGTTCAGCAAGCCTGACGCTGTTCCGAGTTTACCTCCCGGATTTGACGAAGAGGACCTCACTATCACTGCACAATCACAATACGAAGATTCATTCTCCAACCCTCCCCCCTTGCCTGGTCCATCCGGAAATTTCTCCTCTTCCTTCGAGGACTACCCTTCTTTCCAACAATTCGTCGAGTTGAACCGACGGAGCAATTCATCATTTTCAGAAGATGACGCTACCGCATCGGATTCCTCATCTCCTGTCAGCTCTACTTTCCGTCGATTAAGTAGCTACGATGAACACGGCACGCTGGGTTCAGTGATGGATTACTATTCCGATCCTTCACCAATTTCAAGCAATATCCATTCATCCAACACGTCCGAGACTCTCGTAGAGGTTGATGCTCATGCCATCAAACTGGAGAAAGACGAGCATCTTGCCCCTCGTCACGATTACGTCGATATTTCTCCAGTACAAGAGACTCCTGTCGATTCCCGACCCCCGTCCATTGAGCCCCATCGCTTCTCCCCAGCAAACAGAGAGCCCCCAAATTCTGCACCACCAATTCCTGGTTCTTCTCAGGTATCTTGGAACGACGTGGCTCGACGCGGCTCGACTTCGCAAAAGGTACCTTTCGGATTCAGGCGCTCCGCATTATCGGTAAATATTCTTCAACAAGTATTTGGTACAAAGCTTACGCGCTCCTTTTCTGGTTTCGCCAGAGCCATGCAAGTAGTTCTTCTCGTTCTACGCAGTTTGACCGATCGTCTAAACTGTCCAATGCCTCGACGGCTCGACCAACGCTACGAGTCTCAACGAAATCACCCAATTTCCCAAGTATCGAAGCCATATCTCAGCGCTCACGATCTATGTCACCCGTCGTCCATGCTAATTCTCGCCGGCCCTCCTGGATGAGGCCATTACATCTCGTGCGTACCACTGCAGGGAGCCTTTTACAAAGACACTAATATCCGACAAATAGTCTCAAGTTCCCAGTACTGATATTTTGCTTGATTCCCAACCATCATCTTCAAGTTCGCATCGCAGTCGCTTTTCCAATGGTGAGTACTTAACTTGCTTCAAAAACTACAAACTTATGATTCTTTTCAGCATCGTCGTCGCACCAATATTCAGCACCCTCAGTTGTTCAATCTAATGTTGTATCTCAGGAAAGGCATGTTTCAATTACCTCGGTATGTTTCAATGCACGCCCGCCTTATGGCATTATGTTAACAAATATTTGCCAGCTATCATCCACTAGATCGTCTCTAATCTCTTCTCATGACCAAGACCCAGTAGCACCTGCTCACGACATATCTCCACTAATTATGGGTCCGAATGGACTACACCTGCGGTCCAGAAGCTCACTGTATCAAACGACTACTCACAGTCACTCGCATACAGGATTGGTGAACGATCGAGGAGCACTCGAACTCGATTTACTCAGTCCTCTTTCCGGCTCGATGCAAGGATTCGACTTCAACGAAGATGCTGACTACCAGCCACCCGCGTCATTGCCTCCATCTCTTCCAACAACCAGACCTGCCTCATCTCTGCAGATTCACGCACCGCCACATGCCATCGCAACTCCCCGACCAACGCTTATGTTCGCTATCGCTAGCGATGATCCCGCTGCTGTTGAACAAGTTCTTGCAAGCGGTGAAGTCAGGCCAAATGATGACATCGGTCCCCAATCGGCTCTCGAGTTCGCGTTGACAAATGACGCGCTTAGCCATCGGACGGAGATCGTGAAGACGCTATTGGCATACGGTGCGGATCCATCTTCTCTTCCCTCGGAGCTTCGAGACGTTCTCAATGGTCGAGAGCGGGAAGAGGATCCGAAGGACGAAACAAGGTCGAATAGTGAACGTCGGCGTGATAGCATGAACCCAGCCATGAAATATTATCTCAAGCGGGCTAGATCGCCTGAAGCGCAACGTTCAACTGCAGCTATTCGACGGTCGTTCTTCAGGCCATTGACTCGAATACGATTCGACTTCGTTGGGCAAGATCGAGCTCTGCAGCAACTATATTGGGTACTAAACATACACTCCCAACAACCGATTGCTAGCCCATTGGTCGTTCTGTGTTGTGGTGCGTGCTAGTGATATTTCTTATCCACAGAGCTGTATATTAAGAATGGTTTTCAGGCCCAAGTGGGCACGGCAAAAGTCTTCTCGCGCGGAAGTGTGAGTGTTCAAGATACGGATCGTCTCCGTTTCGACATTAAATCAATTTCAGTTGGAAGCCTATTGGAAGTCCCCACACATACCGTAAATATGACCATCTTGAAGTCCGCCCATGACTTATGGCAGTGTCCTACCATGAGCCCGTATGATGTGAGATCTTCGGTCGGTGATGTTGATGTCTAACCGTTGCTGACGCGAGAGATCATCTATAGGAACCCAGTAATCGAACACTCGCCGAGTTCTTATCAGAGAACGAAGGCAAGCGTTGCATCGTCGTACTTGATGTAAGTGTACACCTACTATTCTAATGGGGTACGAAAGGATCTAATTTAAAACCAAAGGAAATCGACAAGAACGAAGATGAAAAGAATTTGTGGTCTTTGTTGGCGCCTTGGGAATTGGGCCGATGTCCGATCGACGGAGGGCGTCGTCACATCGATGTGCGAAACGTTATCTGGCTTGGGACGTCGAATATTGGACAGGACCAAATATTTGAGTACTTTGATGCTCGTGACGAATCAGCATCAGATGCGTCTTTGTCCCGAGAAGATTACCGCGAGCTCATGGCGCTG
The DNA here is from genome assembly GCA_001020605.1 of Schizopora paradoxa. Classification (NCBI taxonomy): domain Eukaryota; kingdom Fungi; phylum Basidiomycota; class Agaricomycetes; order Hymenochaetales; family Schizoporaceae; genus Schizopora; species Schizopora paradoxa. The sequence goes on from KQ085937.1 coordinate 137,649, forward strand.
CTTCGGCCCCGCGTCTCAGCAAAGCTCGGAGTAAGTGCCCCTTGCGCATTGATCACTACAGTGCTAAAGTACTAAATGAACTGTTACCCAGACTTCTCTGATGTCCCGAGTCACTGCAGTTTTACCATTCGTCCCTTTCTCGTCCGAAGAAAAGATGGCTATTGCATCCGAGGCACTCTTATCTTTAGGTGGGGATTTCGCACAGGAGATGTCATCAGACGAGTTCGAACGGTTTGTGGCTCGTTCAGTTTCGGACTACGTTCCTACAGAAGGAGCTCGCTCACTTTATCGCAGCATTTCCAATCACCTTATGGAAGCATTTTGAAGTCTTGTTTTCTTGTTTGTCAATATTTATTTCATGAACATTAGCAGTACGATAGCATTTTGCATTTCCTTCCTACACGTAGATACAGCGACGAACTTGAATGTATGTTACGACCCTTATGCCAAAATATATACAGGTACAAGTGTGGATTTTGAGATACTTTGGGGAGATATGGTATAAATGAACTATAAACAAGATTATAAAGATGGGGAGAGGGTCAATCAAGTGTATTCGTATAATAGTCTTCAGTGGCGAGGTAAAAGTTAGCACCCGAGCCCATCGAGCCCATCCATTCCGTTGGTAAGGCTCTCGACCAAGTCGAGTTGCAAAGGATCGTGAGTATGTGATTGGTCGAGGCCGAGGTAATTGAAGGGCGCGTCATCGGAGTCGGGTATCGTCGTTGGAGAAGAACGGACGGGACTAGATGGATATCCTGGACTGCTGGTCCTTGAACGTTGGCACCAGATACTTCTTTCTTTCGATTCGGAGTCGGAGTCGGAATCGGAAACACATTCGCTATCGCTTGAAGAATCGTCGTTATCAGAGAGTAATACTATTCGACCGAAGTCAATGGCATGAGCATTCAAATCACGGAGAGAAAGCAATGCTCACCGTCCGCGTCTATCAATTCATCATTCTTGATATTAAGTTGAACTACAGTATTGATTGTAATGGCGGGTGACCATGCATGCGCCTTCTTGTACCCAAACACATGGATGGAGATCCCGTCAGAAGAGAATGACTCCATGTCCAATCCGCCGTTCGTGATGACTGCAAAATCTCCGATAAAGTCCGTCCCAATATTGTCGAAGGTAATGAGGCTGTCGTCGTCAAGATGATTTTGAGACCAATGGAAATCGACGAGGGCATCAGAGTCCGGATTTACAGCGGTTGCATCTGAGGACGTAGGGGAGCCTGGTTCGCCATCTTCAACACTGTGTGCCTCGAGCTGATAGTCATCTATAAGCTTCCCGTCCGCGACCTTCTGAATTTCGGCCTTGACGTTGAACAGGCTCAGATCAAATGTTTTCTTTTGACGAATGGCGTCTAATTTCTTCAAGCGCCAGCCGACGAGCATGGCAGTTAGAGTGCTTGTATCAGACTTCGAGGACCCGCCCTTTGGCTTCAAAAATGTTGAAAAATACGACTTGGTCATCGGAGGGAGCGAGGGAAACATTAAATCCGTTCGTAGTGCAAAGGCGTTCTCGGCCGTCTCGAAAGGATCAAAAATACAACTTGAAGGAGAGCGCCTCGTCTGGGCGAAATTCCATTTTACGTCAATGAAGCGATTGAAGACAACATAGATGGAAGCTCTCGAACTCACCGCACTGCCGGTCTCCGACGACGCCCATCCCGACAACAACAAGATGTTTTTATTTCCGGGGATACCCTGAAGACGTACGATGTGTGGCCGGTAACCTAGTGGGTCTATCTGCGTCGGCAAAGGATAGTTTGGTACGATCCAAGCTTGTTGAGTCAAATCCGCGATGGCATACGTCTCACAGGGACTACCGACGCCTTCGCCCTGAACAAGCTTGAATTAGTAAGAAAGCCATCAATCATTGAATAACCCATCTTGCCTTGGGGAAAAAATAACCTCCAAAAACACAGAACAGGATAGATCCTTCATTTTCGACAATCTCGGCGGTGCCTCCGTACCGATGCTGCAATCCTTGTCCATACCAGCCTTCCATTTCGACATCTCGCCAATATACACATGCTTGACGTCTTGCCAGGGGATCTATCTGACAAGTCACGTCTATGCAAATAAACCGGTTGGCTGAGACAGGCTCCAGCGTGACACCAGTAGTCGCATCCTTGTCTTTCCGACCTCCAAATACAAGGATGTAGGATTTGCAGGTGGTTCGATCGCGATAAAAAGCGGACATTGCATCGCTCAATGGTGGCAGCGAAAAAGCATGAGTTTCTGATTGCCAAAAGTCAGACTCTTCTTCGTCTAACAATTCTACGAAAGGAAGGCGTGAACTGGGTTCGAGATATGTCTGGCCCTCTGGCTACGAAGGCAAAATTAATCATGGATTGAAAGCGCAAAGGTTTTGCAACTCACCGTAAGATGTGTCCATCTCTGGGTCCTAACATCCAACTTGAACAGGTTTGTAGTCGGTTTTCTACTTTCATTGAAGGTGTTATCGTCCACTTTGTCGTCGGCCCATGGATGCCCTCCGTAGTAGTAAATGACGTTGTTTTCCGTGTCATGGCATACCACTGCGCCTTCGTTCAATACCGGCCTTTGCCCAGCCAACTCTCGAGTTTTAATCTCTACCATAAGAAATTCGAGGAGAAACAGAATATATGAGAAGTTAGGAAGAAGAACTACAGAATCATGTCAAAGACGGACCTTCGTTGACAGACTCGGAGGTTTGTAGGTCCACCACCAAACAACGCGACACAATTTCTTTTTATCCTTCCTCGATGAGCGTTCTGCGTGCCTTCAAGGCTACTGACCTATTCCGCTTCAATAACATGTGAGTAATTCCAATGACTGGATCCAATTACCTAGCCTGAATCTTGAACGTTTGTCTTCGCGACACAGAAACTTGGACGTTTGGACAGAAACGGTGTGGCGCCTGTGTCATCGTCAGGAGATCCCTCGTAACTAATACGAACACCCCGACGACAGTTCAAGATCAACTTTTACCTCGACTACCTTTACCGATGGCCAGACTTGTGTTGCGTTCAGGAAGCTCCGAGCGGGAGACTCATGGGCTATGGTGTGTCTTGGCTTTGGTTTCTTGTGACGCTGGGTTATCTGATGTCACTTGGACGCGACGCAGTCATCGGCAAAGCAGAAGGAATGGGCCATGAATGGCACGGCCATGTAACAGCAATCACAGTAGCTCCAGAATATCGACGTTTGCAGCTGGGACGCAAAATGATGGACCTCCTAGAGCTTGTGTCGGACGCTCACTACCGAGCTTTCTTCGTCGATCTCTACGTGCGGTGCAATAACCATGTCGCACTTGGGATGTACGAGACTCTCGGATATAGTGTCTACCGACGAGTTAGAGAGTACTATGGGAGCATTGGACCCGGAGGAAGGGACGAGGAGGATGCATTTGGTACATGTCTTATTCACCTCTCCAAATTTAAACGCCTCACTAATTTACGAAACAGACATGCGCAAAGCGTTGTCAAGAGATCCCGATAAGCGATCTGTACGTGCAAATGGACGCGATATCCTTGTCAGCGCCCACGATGTATCATAGGGCTCGCATTTACGGTTCGGTTTTGTATAAATTACAGCACCCATCGTGATCAAAGTCGTCGGCTTCGTTGGTATCAGCATTAACACTGACTATATCTCCGTTGAGAGCACCAGGCTATCAGTGCGGGGTTGAGGAAGACCTCCGGGGCGTTGGGACAACTTGGGAGACGAAGAGGTAGTCGAGCCGTTGACCCACAGCGTCAGCTCCTTGGTGTTTCCGACGGCAGAACGGAGCATAAATTTCAAAATGTCTGAGCGTGTACGGCCATAGCGGGGCGTGTTCGGCGTATTCGACGACTCTGCGTTCGAATTAGACATTGAAGACATTCGAATGCGCGCTTTGAGAGCTTCTCGACCGCCGTGTCAAAGCGTGGCAGCACTGTTGTAGCAGGTTGAACATCTACCACCACCACCACCACCACCAAAGCCTTTCGTCGTACAGCATCGACACCTGCTGATTCTGCATGTCAATAAATCCTTCTACTTCTCATCCGACGCGGAATGTCCGCCCATACGGTCATGACCTCTTGCAACGTCGTCACCCAAGACCTCCAGAAAACTAGCCCAGGCGTCTTAATCAAGGGGCATACACATATCGCTCGCATGCTCTCTCCAAAAGTTCTTAGGAATGAATATCGAGGACTTCTTACCGACTGTGGATCTTTTCGTCACTTGTTGAGATATCTCGATACCCTCATTGATCGTCCCACAGTCATCGAAATAATGGACCAGCATTTCTTGGATCCTCCTAAACCCTCAGCCTTTGTCACAGACGAACGGGTCAACTATCCAGGTGTCGCGACCTTTGTGAACAGCTGTATCGCGATGTGCAGTAATGCGTATCTTCAAATGTTCACTCAGCTTCATTCTGAAGTCATCAAAATGCTACCCGAGAACTCGCGTTGTCTCAAAAACTACCTTTTCTACGTCTACAACAAGGCCGCCGGCGATTCCTACAAGAATACCTCAAAGCTCAAAGCAGACCTCGTTGCCCTGATGGCATTAGGGCCTGGTGAACAAGACCTTGCATTCTGGACACTACTCGACGAGGCCCTCGGCAAACAGATCGAGACGATCTGCGAAGAGAAATTCAACTGGCTCGACCTGGTGCCGCAGTGCGCTACGCATGCTCGCGCAATGTTTACTCGCTGTCCTCTCCGCGTCTATCGATTGATTCCTCGAGGACGAAACCCAGTCGTCAAATGCTCATGGTCTACTCATCATAGGAATGTGATCGAAGCGAGAGCGTTCTCTGCATGCAGAGGTGACTTCGGTGCGCCTGTGCTCTTTGCCTCGTACGAACCTTTCACCAACAACCACCTCTGCACGACCAACGTCTACTTACTCCCCGATCCCGGTGTCATCTCGGAGGCCTGTTTTCGGGTCATTACGTCGAGAAATGACTTTGCTAAACATGCGGAGGAACTGCATTCTCGCAACTTCTCAGTCTCGCTTCTTCGAGATGAAGGCAAAACTCTAGAATTCTGCGAGAGTGCGTGGGACCTTTGTGAGTGCGTGCTGCACGCGATGCTTGGTACCTTTCTATAGTATGTACTCCTCCCGCCTCCCACCGCTAACCGAATCTCTTCGTAGGATATATTGCTTCACTCAATAGCGGATTCATGCAACAAGATGTCAGCATTGGGAATTATTTAAAGCTAAAATTCCCCGTCATAATGAAACCGTTTACTACCAATAAACAAACAGAGCTGCTGGACGCGTTCATGAACCCTCAACATATCAGCAACCGAATCGAAGTACGAGACAAAGTCGAGGAGTTGAGGGCGTACGAGGAGACAGTCGGCGAGGACGAAGTTGCCAGGTTCTTGCAAGAAGTGATTCACGAGGCGACTATTTTGCAGAAGAACGTTTCCGAGAAATTTAAACACTCCCAAGTCTGCAAAATCATTATTTCTGATGGTGATCTCGCGACGTACGTTCCCGCACACTTCAGCACAGCTCACTCTAAAGTAGATCTCTCGGTGAGTGCAGTTGTCCACAATATATGCACAATTAGAACTGACAGAATATTGCGCTGCAGGGTACTTACGAATTCATGTCCATGAAACTGGCCAATGCCGCCGACCAAGGACGTTCGTATCTTCGCACACCTTTGGACGATATGTTCTCCTTTTATTACGTGACCTTATGGGCGACCATTTCCAATCCTAGCTTTGGCGAAAGAACCGTGCAGGAGAAGACCTGGACGAAGCAATTCATATCTGGAGCTCGAGAGAATGTAGTTCAAGACTTCAGACATCTTTCATCCGATACGCGGCTCTCTACATATTCGCCTCTCGTCCAAGCTATGCATTTAGTTCTTCGAGACTGGCGTAAGGAGCTCGATTCCATCGAGGACGATATGTACGACGGCAGACAACAAGGCGTCCCCTCAAGCAGCCTTGTAGCTTTCGACCTTTACGCATATCGCGCCGTCAACGCGTTCTTAAACGTGCTTGTAAAGCATCTCGATAAAATTTCAGAGGATCTCATTTGATTGCTGTCTATGTTCACCAACATCGCGCGCTTTCGTTTCAATGGTCTGGAGAAGTGGAAGTGGAAGTGGAGACGGGTGTCGAGGCACATAGCGTATTCAAGCGTATTCAAGGATCTTCCTAGCAATCATCGAGTACTCATCGGTCGTTATGCACATCTCAGTCCGCTGACCTATTCCGCCTCAATAATATGTGAGTACTTTGCATTTGATACGTATTATTCGCCTTCCTAAAGTCAATCCCTTGTTCGTACATGTAGTTCCAAACGAGTCACAAACGTCAGATCGATAATGGAGGAGGTTCTTCTGGAATCTTATCACCAGCTGGCAGTAGCGCCAATTGCTCGTCATAAAATCTGTTCAGCTTTGACTTGTCACTGCAGAAAGCTGCGAAGTCCGTTCTCAGTTTCTCTGCCACCGCTGCTACGGCGGCGAATCCACTGGGTTGGTTTCCCCCTTTCCCAGTACTTACCCCCCTTCCTGGTCCCATTGACATTCTCCCTGGTGCCATCAACCGATTCGTCAAGAAAAGGAAGCCTTCTGACCCTCCAAGGACTTGGACAAACGCGACCCCGGTACGATGGACGAATTGCGAGCGGGTGAATGCTTTGCGTCGATAGCTGTAAACAACATCGATATGGTCGGGATAAAGCTCATTTGCTTCGATATCAAGAATAAAGCCAAAGTGTTGGAGCAAGGCATACTCGAAAAAGTATTGTGCGGGCCCAGACAAAGCGGTGTTCAGTCCAGCTGTAGTGGAAGAGTTCGCATTCGCGCTGTTTGTAGCGTTCTCAAAGATCGAGACTCGTTGAGCGAGGTCCGCTATAATGGGAGGAGCCGCCGCCAATCTAATGGGAAAGCATGATTGGAAAGGGTTTTGTTCTCGAATGTCGGATATTTGGGTCACGTAAGCTTCGACCATTTTCAAGCCGAACCGCTCGATTTTAGTGCTGCAGTGTCGGAGGACTTCTTCGATACATCTTGCTGAGGTTCCCAACCAGTTCAGCTCGAAGTGGTACACGTTCGAGGGATTGTGAATGAGATCGTAGTGTAACACTACAATCTCAGCTTGGTCGCTTTTCTAATAAAATCTTTATTCATGAGAACGTAAGGACTAAGCTTGAAATCATCTTACCTTCATGGGGTCGACATCTGCAACTATCGTATTACTGAGAACCAACTGCTTGTTCCTACGGGGTGTGGAGGCGTTGTGTTTGATAGCCCCGCCAGGGTAATGGCCCACCAGTTTCGTATCGTCACTTGACTGGTTGCGAGTGGATCGAGGCCAGAAAAGTGATGATCGAGGAGTCCTCGCGACAGCGTATTCACTTTTGAGGGAATAAAAGTAAACTCTGCGAATGACTTTGTATTAGCATAGACAAACTCATCAAAATAGATTTGAACTGACCCATCAATAAACCCGTGCTTACGACGACAATGTTCGAACAATCCATCTTCCATCAATTTCTGACCCCACTCCGCACCTTGCTCCCTAGTCGATATATCTCGGAATTCACGCACGAGCCAGGTCACAAATTCATATCCAGTGAAAGAGTCAGGGTAAAACTTCGTTCGCCATCGGTGATCTTTGATAGCAAGCTCTCCATCTTCACGCATAAGCTTGGCCAGAGCAGGTGAAGACATCTCTGCGAGCACCCTCTCGCTCTTTATCTTCTTACCGAAGGGTCCCGCGGCTTGAACCTCTTCCAACTGTGCTACGAGATGCTCGTCGACGACGCAGGCTGTTGGGTTAAGGTAGGTCGGAATGAAGCGCACAGGCGGGTGTGCTACCGCCCTGTCTCGCTCGGCCTGAGGGGTCCACACTAAACCTGAAAATATCTGCGCCAGCTTGTCCGAACCCAGTAGCCGAGTTTCCTCGTCGTTGAGCTTATCGCCAGAAGGGCTGGTTGCGGGTTGAGGCGCGTCCAAGGTAGGTATCATGATGAAACGCGTGCGCCAATACCGGAGGGAGTCGCTGAATTGGCGCTCGTAGCCGGCGATCAGCATGTCAAGCCTGTTCCAACCGTAGTTTTCAAGCCCATGTATAGCAAATGTGGTCTTCAGTTCTGTATACCCAACGCCAAGCTTCGGCCAGACAAGACACTCGTAATTGAAGGGTTTGGTCGGAGGCATCCTTCGAACATAACGTCTGACCTGGATTGATTCTCCATTGTATGAGAACCGATGAATCTCATTGCTCATACTAAGAAATACGGGTTCTGTCTCTGTCTGGAAAACCTCTGAAGCTCCAAACGGTTTCGGAGTGCGGTCGTCGTCAACGGCATAGTATTTCGTTCTGTCCTCCGTCGTCCCTTTCTCCGACATTTTTTGCGCAGGACGAATTACGAACTGGAACCCTTGGATGAGACGGAGTGCTGCCATCCCTCGCATCACCACGAGAGCCCAGGCTTGGCGGACCTGGTCACCGTTCTCGCGTCCGGTGAGTGTCGGCGGTTTCACAAGGAAAGACCGCATCTCCGAAGGATCCACAACGAAGTCGTACGAGAACATTTCATAGGACGCCTCAAGTTCTGACTTCGATGGGAAGAATTCTGTCGTCAAGGGTAGAGAACCAGGCGTAACCATGGATTTCCACTTAATCTCGTGCCTGTACAGCGGCTGAGGGAACATATGCTGCCAGCGCGAAGCCATCGAAGACTGGGAATATGGTACTGAGATATTGGGTTTTAGAGGATTAGTTCGGACGATAGGGGACGCAGGTGCTATAGGAGCGTTGCTCGTGACAGATGTAATGGTAGAACGACGGTGCAGGAAAAGCGAGTCATCCCGTGGCGATATCCCGGTGGTATTACCTGGCGAATGACGGTGTAAAGGGCGGGCTCCCATTGCGCTCTCGTCGTCGATTCTTTGACGCAGTATCGACCCTCTCGTAGGAGTATTTCGAATGGCCATGGGTGGCCTAGGGGACCTCCCTTGGGATATAGACATTGCGGATGCGGTGTTCGTGGATCCCTGAGCATGCCCGTGCGGAGGAGTAGGAATCCGTATAGCAGATGACGAGCTCGCCGTCGGAGGAGGGACCTCGTCAGGTAGTCGTTGCTTTGGAGACCGAGGAGTCGAGCGGAAGGGGTTGAACAGCCAAGAAGCTCCAAATTTCGAACCAAAAGTGGGACGACTGGTCGACTCTTCCTGCGTCTGAGAGCCTTCAGACTTGTTGTCCTCTTCGTCCTTAGTAGAAGACACAATTGATGAGCGAGGGGAGCTGCTCAAAATCGTCGTGGACGCAGACGTTGTGAACATGCTAGCGTCCTTCTCGCCGTCCTCTGGAGGAAGCTCGGTGAAGATCCTTCTCGGACTCTCTTCAATCCGAGGGATACGCGGTAGAGCTGTGGCCGACCGGTGCAAGGCATACGTTGGCCTCTTCTCCAGAATGTGCGAGCGGTAAGAGGAGGCATCCATGACGGTGGTGACGCCAGATGATGCTCCAGATTCCCGACTGCTGCTCAGATGAATGGGAGGAGGGTGCTTGCGAAGCGCAAAGCGCTCGAGGTCGAACTTCTCCGCTTCGACTTTCCAATTATCATGGAAATCGAGCGCCTGATCGTCTGCTGGAGTCACCATTGGATCGAGACATTCGGGGAGATAAGGGACGTTAATGCTGGAAAGAACGTCGTGTTCTAGGAGGCCTAGCATTTCGATCTGATGCATCTTTGCCCTTGCAACAAACCTATCGCGTCGGAAAGGCAAGTCCATTTGCTGGTCCCAGAATGAGATCGTGACCCATAGAGGCTCCCACCAGAATGTGACCTTCTTCCGTGATGGAGTGGAGTCGTCCGCCGAAATGTCTACATCTCCACCCCATAATGGATCGTTGTTCCTCCAACCTGTCCGACCGTTATCTGCATCTTGATTGGGTTCATAGCTCTTGAATGCAAACACGGGTGTCTGGTGTAGAGGAGGCTTTGCAAGAGAAACGACGTCAAGACCAAAACCTTGGTCGAGCAGTCGTGTCGTCGTCAATCGAAGTAAACGCTTCGAAACGCGATAATGTCCTGTGCCCGGGGTCACAAGAATGGCGCCGACCCCGGTCAACGACAGTGATCTGTCTATGTAGTGGGTAGATAGAGGGTTCAAGGCTAGGTTGAGTGCCTCCAGAATGGGTCCTTCGTGAGCAAAAGAAATACGACCGACAAGGCGTACATCATCCATGCTCCCTGCAACTCCGCTGGTTCCCGTGGTGTTGGACGGTACAAGCGTTGACCGGTGGTAATGGTGGGTCAGAAGGATATCACGCTGAAAAGCGACGAACGCGTCCTTCAAACTAACAAGTGTTGGTTTCCAGTCCTCTACCGCTTCCAAGTCGGTGATAACCTTGAAGAAGTCCTTGTACCAGCGGCCTCGATTAACATTATTTTCATCTGTCTCGTCCTCTTCTTGGCGAAGAGGACCTGCAGCATATTCTATCTCGCTTTCCTCGTAGAAGACTCGCGAGATGAGGACTATGGTGACGATGTGATTTGTGCCCGCTTCACGCCATTTTCGAAACAGCGCCGGCAGGAAGGAATGCACAACTTTCTCGTTGTAGCGCTCTCCGTCTCCAGCGAATTCCCATAGCTCTCGACAGACCTGTATGAATATCGTCACTTTCGCCGACAAGGACCGGAAAATGGCTTTCGTTTTCGCTGTCACGAGGCCGGCGGATACCTTGCGTTTTTGGTGAGAATTTACTTTAAATGCAAATTCTTGCTCATTTTACATACATTTTTACCGTCAATAAAGATATTGAGTATCTTTCCAGTAGGTGATCCGACGAAAGTGATTTCCTGGCCGACGTGAATGCAGCGTCCTTGCAATTGCTTTCCAAGTCTCCACATATCGGAACGACCAAGATACTGGTCTTGAAAAACTATCTCGATGTAGTCCGCGCACATTTTCGTTCTGTCGACCTACGAGAGTTTCATCATCTTTCCAACAGCAACGGGCAAGGAGGCAAGGGTACCTTCGTAAGTCTAACATACATGCGATGCCTCAGGCCAAACGCACTTGCTATCGACTTGGTCACGGAAATCTAGAGAATATTTGAAGCTCATACATCAAGATGAATAGCGTAGTAGCGCACCTGAAGTCCCGCAGCGCATCCCTGGGCATCCCTCGTATTCACGATAAACAGGAAGCCGTCCTTCTCCCAGCGCCCATCGTAATCCAAGTCGTTTTCGTCATCAGAAACGGCAGTCACACGAATAATGTCTCCATCAAGAGCACCTGGCCAGCAATCTGGGTTAAGGACAACCTCCGGTGCGTTAGGAGATGAAGATGTTGTCGAATCGTTGACCCACAGCGTCAACTCCTTGGTGTTTCCGACGACCAAGGGAGTCGCCGACGTCGGAGAACGGAGCATTGATTGCAAAGTGTCTGAGCGTTTGCGACCATAGCGGGGCGTGTTCGACGTGTTTGAAGACTCTGCACGCGAATTAGACATCCTATTGCGCGTAAAGCTATGAAAGTTATGAAGGCATGTTCACGAGATAGAGCTTATGAGCCTTGACGGGAAAGCGTGTCAGTGCGATCGAAGTAAGCGCGGCTAATCGTGGCACTTTGTTTCCGCATGTGGATAGAGTCCGATGTACCTGAACGTCTCGAAGGCTTCTCTTCTTTTCGCTGTTCTTTGTGAGCTCTCTCCCTTCGCCACTCCTCAACTTCCTACATTTCCGTTCAAAAGTTTTGTTTTTTTCAAGCAGCATCTTAGACAGACGCATCTTGCTTCAGATTTCGTCAGTTTTGCTGGTGAGCGTCGATGACTGCATCTTTGCGAAATGGTTGCCAACACGCTTTGCGCAGTGCCGGGCACAAACGATCTTCTCCTCCAAAAGTCCTGTTTATAGACCTCAGCCATTCTGCATTGGAGGTGGCCCACACACACTTTCTTCTAACACCGTGCCAGTCTGTTACACTTTCGCTTTCCCCGCCAAGGACAGAAATCCCCTAGACTTGTCCTCATGAGCGGCGTTACCGAAGATGCCCCCGGATTAGGGCCATCCTCGACGACGGCGCCCACCCCGGTTTACAACGACCAAGCCGTCGTGGCGACCCAAGGCGACACTCTCGTGAGCGCTCCTACTGCCCTGCGCGGTCAAGAAATGCGTATTGCAGATCGCAGGCCTCAGAGTATCCTGATCAGTCGTACCCCTTCGCCGTTGTACATCGCACCGCCTCCCCTGCCCACCTTTCAACGTGACCCTCGCTCAGACGACCCGTCTATTCACGCGTCCCGCTCAAGCTCGAGCTCGTCTATATCGTCCGCCACATCCTCCTCATCCTCCTCTACGTCTGGCAGCGAAAATACAATCGACGCGACGGACTCTCCGTCATCCTCATTACGAACATCCTCCCCTCCCTCTCCACATCAAGAAAAAGAGTCTCCCTTACAGCAATCCTCTCCAACTTTGTCAGCGTCACCTTCCGTTACATTCGCACCCCTCCCCAACATCCAGCCACGAACGCGCAAGTCGAACCGCGGTCCTCTTGGCGTCGCTGCACGCGGGGCTATCCTCCGCGAGCGAAGGCAGCAAATGCTCGCTGCACAGGGACGCGTCCAGATGGACGGGCTTGACGGCGTGGAAGATAACTCAACACCCGGTCAAACTTCAGGCTCATGCGGCACCAACGCGGGTAAATCGCGCTCGCGCGACCCTCTCTCTGATGAGAGCGACGACGCGTTAATCGCACTTGGGAAACTGCTGAATGATGCAGGCCGCTTGCTGTGGAAACGCGTCAAGGGAAAATCAAAGTCAAAGGGAAAGAATGCTAGTTTCGACATTGCAACCATACGCGCCGAGGACGAATTAGCGGCGCAAATCGAGGGATCATCGTCCATGGACACCGGATCCGTAACGAATGATGAAGCGTCGCTAGATTCTGCTCCTGTCTCTCCTGTTGACGCCCTTTCGGACGCGGAGTTGGAAGCTCTGGCTTCCAGCAACGTGGATCCGATCACAACTGGTGCACCATTGGCTATTGTCGTCGCTTGATGGGACCACTTTGGACTTTACCTTCAACCTTTCTTTGCGTCCCCTTCATTCACATTATCATTATTGCGATTCATTTCACTTCATCTGGCCTGTAAAGCGCACTAATAAGTACCCTTCGTTCCTCCTCATCTCCAACCCATCCTGTCCTTTCCGTGTAAATATTTGGGATCTATCCTATACGTATACCTGTCGATGTGAATCCGCCTTCACCAATCATGTTGTTTCTTCGTTTCCTTTGTGTAGGTGATTACCTGTTGTTTATTCAATTATTGTAATCGGATGTATTCGAAGTACAACATTATATAGTGTACCTTTTCTGTTTAGACGATATGCACCCACGTCGAGCCATCGATACAGATGGTGTGTCAAAGACGGTTCACTGCGCTGCAGGACCAGGCCTCCGTGAGTTTGATACAAGTGAACTAATGCACACTTTCATTTTGAGATGCTAAAGATTAGGATAGATACAAACACGCAGTAGCGCCCCTGTACTACGTACTCTCATCTCTCACCGTTATCACAGGGATTATCTTCACAGCTGAATAAGGGTGTAAAATTTTACAAACCGATTCTTTAAACCAGTCTCCAAATTCAGAGCCGCCCAATCCTTCAGTGACAATGAGGCGAAGGCGAATATGCTTCAGGGAGGGGAAGCAGTGGCTGGCCGACACCAGGTGCATTTGCAGCAAATCCAACCGCTGGTCCCGCTGGATGCCCCCCTCGCGGAACAGCGAGCGTCGGTCATTACTACTGTGGCTCAAAGATATGTCCAAGTCTTGAACATTGTCGTGTTCCGCGTCATCCCAGATATAACTTGTCCAGGTGCCTAGTACAAAGTACTCCATAACCTCGAGCTTCGGCGCAGAAGCCAGTAAGTTCTTCGCAAGCGACGGGCAGATGTTCGCCGCCTCTTGGCCAATATGAATGCACCGGAGATTTGGATGAGTAGACTGGAAGAAAGGCGCTGACGCCTCACGGCTGTCGATATACGACCAGATCGTGCCAATTTCGAGGCAGACTAAGTTTTCAGTGATATCCCATGATCCAAGAAGCGCGAGGTCGCAGTGATAGAAGCGACTCAACTTTAAGCGCTTTAGTGCTGGGTAGGTACGTTCTTCCTCGCCTTTGTCGCTGGATGAGTAGCCTGGTGAGATATCGGGGTAGGGAAAGAACCCAGTGAGCTCGATGGATTCCAGATTGTTTTTCGCGCGATGAAAGAAGCGAGTTAAAGAGCCACCAGATGACTGCAGAAAAGAGCTACCAGTGCTATTCCAACGAAAATGTCGCGTGTTTGACGGTGTTGGAAGGGAGTCCACGACGTTTTCTTCAAATTCACGCCATTCTGGAGTGGAACTACCGCAATTAATTTGAAACGCCTCTAAACGTCGTGCACCTCTGACTATAGAGATCACGGAGTCTTTGAAAATTCGCTGCTCGGTATCGCTCTGCGTCGAATTATCGTCCACGGTGAGGAATAGTTGTTTGATGTAGTTTCCGAGTCTGTCGTTCTGAGCGAGCAATTTGGCGAGACGGCATGCTGTCCTGTGAGACGAAACAAAAACGACTTCGAAGAGAGTTTCGATCGCTGTCTGATGGAGTTGGCGACTAACGAGGCAAAGGTTCTTTGCCGTGTTGAACCTCACAGTTCTATAGGCAAGGATCGTTGCGTCGTCCTGAGGAACGGTTTTACAAGGGTTCATGCATTGCCTGGATTCATTGTCATTCCTAGAGGAATCTTGCAGAAGAATTTCAGTCTTTTCTATCTTTCTTTCGCGTCTCAAGGAGAACTACTTACGTTCAAAATCTGTCGCAAATGAGAATATTATTCTCCAAATTTCGGGAGGTAGAACAGACACCGACATCCATTGATATCCGAGAGTTCTCCTGTGCCGAGTCGATTGTAACATTCGAGTCGATGTTTAAAAATGACGCACTGAGTTTATTGTCCATTTGATTTTGCTTGCAAAACGAAGAGTGCAAGTTGCAAACCGCAATGAGAAGGTCGAGTAACACACCGTTCGTCATTGCCACCTAAAGAAGACGAAACCGGCTGTACGAGAAGCAAAGCGGCACGAAGAACCATACGTTCCTATCCATAGCGTACGGACAAGATATTTGAAATGACGGCCATTGTAGTCGTAAAAAGCATCAACGGACTGTAGAACGTCCTTGAAGTTGTGTGCGGTGGAAGGGCAGTACCGGCGATGTTTGGCGACGAGGATCGGAAGAGGCAATGCACCTTCCTCATTTAGCCACAAGGGTCTTTGCGAACAGCCTCCCTCACTCTTTCTCTCTTACTTCTCGGTTCGTTTCTCTTTGCTCTCTCTCACTTTCCCTCATCTCACTTCATAGAGTCGTTCCTTTCAGCTTTGCAACGGCCTCTGCCCTCCCCACATCATTCATCGGGGCACGCTTGAATTGATTGAGACATAAACACAAAAAAATGTCCGAGGTCTGCGTCTCCTCCGCAACATCGACCCAGTTCGGCACGATCACGAGCAACTCTGTGTCGACGTCCTTCTCGTCCAGTGTCACGACATTAGCGGGATCTGTGACGACGATCGCGTCGACTTCATGTCTGTCGTCTTCTACCCCGACAGGAACTGGAGGTGGAAGCCCGACATGCGTCTCGAGTACAGTGATAAATAGCGTGTCGACCATCGCAGGTATGTTCTTCTCCTGCAATCCGTGAATGTTCGCTCAATGCATTTCATTGAAGGTGCTGTCAGCACGGTACAGGTGCCTGTAGTGACTACCATACCCGTAGTCGTCACCCAAGCGACCGCGACACTTTTCGGGTCCTCGTGTTCAACGGTCGATTCTGGCTCTACTCCCAACTCTTCCCCCACGCCAGACTCAACATCACCTACTAATTCCCCAACCTCCCCCACCAATTCCCCTACATCTCCCACTTCGACTCCATCCTCTACTTCTTCTCCTTCGACTACTGCGTTCACGACTGAAGTTACGGTTATTCAAGGAACGACCGTCACGTCAATAGTCCCTCTTTCGTCGGTTCAGCCCGACTCGGGTTCTAGTGGCAGTCACTCAAGCAGCAACCTTGGTCCGATCCTTGGTGGCATTTTTGGCGGTGTCTTCGGATTGGTTTTGATAGTCGGTGTGATATGGTGGATTCTACGTCGCCGATCTCGGTGGGATGACATTTTCGATGAGAAGGAAGGCTACGAAGACACAGTCGGGGCGGATGGCATTCGACACACCAGGAGCCGCGGCAACATGCTCGACACTGAATTCGCGGCCGACGCGAACACGGAACCCAAGCCATACGAGTACGGCCTGGTCGGTGCAGGTCGTCCCATGTCTCCTCCAAGTGAGAACTTGGGCGTTCGCCCCATCAGCCAACAAGCAATGCACGGTCGCACTCTCAGCGATGCACCACTTATCATGGGCAATGTCGCGTCTGCAAGCACTGGACATCTCTTGACACCCAGTAGTACATCACACGCTTCCCGACCAAGCACGAGCTCCTCGTATTTCCTCCCCGGACAAGGCCCAAGTGACGTTGGCCACAGTCCACGACATACAGGAAGCTTCGCAAACGCTCCAGGGTCTGGTGCGGCGCCCAACGTGCCGCCGTTGCCGTCTCCCCCCGCAACAGGAGTGGTGCCGACCTCGTTCAGCGCACAACAACCGAACCCCTCTCAAGGCGGTCTTGGAAGCCCGACGCGCAATAGCACAGTCTACGAGGACTCGCTTTTAGGTTCCCCTCCTCAGCAACATCGTACTTTGTTCGTCGCGAACCAATTGGAGGGCGAGCGTGCAGCATCCCCACCCGTTTCGCCCAAGACCGATGCTTTCGCGAAGGGCAAGAAAAGGGACAGTGCTGGGGTCGCGAGTCGAACTAGTGCAGAAGTCGTTTCCGGCTCTAGCTCTCCGCGACCCATGTCTCCCCAACGTCAATCGACTAGTGCTGTCATAGTTCACAAGGACGCGGGTCGTGCAAGCACCGATGTACCATCTGGTTCTTCGAGCGGCAATCAAGCGGGCAACAACAGCGCTCCTGGAGGATCGGGGAGCGGGGATGCGCCGCCGCCAGCGTATGCCGAATAACTGAAAAATATCTTCTCTCGTCAGAATTCCCTGCCTCTTAGACTATGTTGATTCTCATCAATCACAGCAACGATCAACAATTTTACGACTTATCAAACGACCTTTTTACTGCTGTCCGCTAGTTTCGTGCTTTCTATACGACAAGGACTTCCATCATGGACTTCACACTCTCGCAATCGACTTGGAATTTCGGAGTGCACTTTCAGCCATTCATTCCTTCAATCACTATACATTATATCGTCTTATATATTTTCCCCATTTCATTGCAGTGTTTTCGCAACTCCATTGCGATCCCGGTTGTTGTTTTTTGCTTGATTACTCTCTCCTGGGGCTTCGTATCATAGTTCTGTCGCCTTCTCAGTACTTTCGTAGCTTTGAATGTCATGAGTGCTTTTCTAAAGTAGATCTCGTCAGGCAACATTCTCGATATCTTTCAGTAATTAAGTGATTCGTGTGGTATTATAGTCAGTCAGTCTGATAGATCCATATCCTCCTCCTCAACATCTTCCTCAACCTTTCTATCCAACGTCTTGGACACATTGTCCGAAGAAAATGGGAGACAACACCAGTCTCGTATTCCCGAACTGGCTTGGAATGAACTCCATCCAGAAACATCATCCGGAACAGGCACAAGATCATCTGGGGGAGGCGGGGGTGGAGGTGGGGGTGGTGTAGACGACGGAGGGGGCGGGGGTGCATGATTCTGCTCCGAAAGACGCATCCAAAGTGTTGCCCGGTCCTCAGTGAAGGTAAAATCATCGGTTAGCTGGTCAGTGATGATTAACGGTAGGTCTTCCTCCTCCATTGAAGGTAAAGGCAAACCACTGTATGCGGGAAGAAGTTCTGAAGAAAACAATGTCGTTTGGTAGACTGCCCAACGGCGTAATTTTAGGCCGTCAGGATGTGAGCGTAGGGTGTCTGTTGACGAGACCGAGCTCGTGTCGTCCGAATAGTTGTCTCCCTCTAAATCACCCTGTCGAGGTTTTACGACCAGATGCTCGTCATCGCCGTCTTCACCAAAGACGATGAAGTTGAATTCCAATGAGTCATCATGATTCACGCTAGGACCCAAAATCCTCTGTCGAATAGCGCGTCGAGGGTCTGAAGGTCCTAACCAACCTTTCGGATATCCCCAGATCAACATGTTCGATAGCCACTCGACGTTCTCTCCCTTGTCGCCCTCGGACAAACCCAGCGCTTCACGCAAGAGTTCGCCCTTTATCTCTCCGGGTGAGAAATGGTCAAGCCAATGCAGCCGTTGAGTGCTCCATTCCTCTACCACATGTAATCTTTCGGGATCTGATGCACTCTCGCGACCTTCTAGATCACGGTAGAATTGGTACATGGCTCGAGATAGCGCAATGAGCTGGGGATTGCGTGGTTCCGGGCACGATCGAACTGCATGACCTTCAACCCCGCAGTTAAAGCATCTCCTGAAAGATATACGATTTGATGTTAATTGTGCTGTATCTCGGTGGATTACATCGACGTACTGTTCTGTCCTCTCGACGAAATCAACTTCAGACTCCAGAGATTCCGAAATTCCAAGAATCTGGCCGTTGAAATTGGAGGAGACAAGATGTTCCCGCCATTCGAAATATTCTCTGGCGTGACATTCCCCAGAGCCCATCCCATTCGCGTCAGAGTAGAATAACGACTCATCGAACGGAGTCATTGAGACTCGTTGCTGTGGTTGATCTTCCTCTCTTCCTCCCACCTCTCCAGAGCCTTCATCACCGTCCCTCCATCCCAGCGCCCCTTCGCTATCTCTTTCCCCTCCAGATGGAGAGCTGGAATCCAGTACACATATTTCTTCTTCCAGGATTCCTGCCCCGCGTCCTGGATGTTGACGATATCCAAGTTGAAAGCACGCGCTCGACGTACTTTCGCGAGTTCCGCCTTCGCTGTCTGTCAGTGACACGGAACGATCGCCTCCTTTATTAGCGACTCTCATCCCAAGAAACGGTTGCATCTTTCGTACCTCGCAGAGAGAACAGTTAGGACCCGTGAAAAGGGTTAATTTGGGCAGACGAAGAGGCATTCGCGAAGTGGAAGTCGGAGGCGAGCCTGGCTTCGCATCTGTGTGACGGTGTGACATCGTTACATGTGTGCGTTCTCGAGCGGCTAAGTGGCCTCAGCCTCTTGGGGTTTTTTTGCTACCACCAACTGCACCAACCTCCTTCCCCGTCCATCGTCATTCAAGTTTATTCCGTTCAGCCGGAATCGTGCCAATTTTCAAATGTACAAACATCATAACCGATCGAGTCACCAAATCCAACTTGCACAAATTTGTGTCCTCATCAAGTCTGCACGGGTGCTTGTAGCGTAATCGTATCGACGACGGTCTCCGACTTTCGACTTGGATTGACGGAGCGTCTGGCTTGCTGCGAAATCATGGGGAACTTTGGTTTGTGTCCGCCATCTTCAATCTTCATGTACTTCTGAAATATCCCGTTGTAGTTTTTAGCTTGCGGAATGAAGTCCTTGAATATTTCCTTGAAGAGCGCAAACGTTGAAGAAAACCGAATTCTCTACGAACTCTCTTTTCCCTTACCTTCATCTGGGACATAGTCTCATCCAATCCCGCGACCACTTTCCGCCTTTCGTTCTTGCAGTAGAAAATGACTTGCGGAAACTGGCCTACACGTAAAAGACGTAATTTCGAATGATTGAGAGAAACGTACGTTCACCACATCCGTGTCCTTCACAATGACTCCGAACATCGCAATATCTCTCTGATCGAGCTTCATCCACTCTACAGCATAAAATCTCAAATCTGCGAAGGTGTTTTTCGTTGCATTGGCCAAATCGACGAATAGCTTCGCAAAGTTGGAACTTGCGACGCCATTTCTAGTGTAAAGTGCCACGATTGCAAGTTGATCTTTCCAGACCTGTTGTATCGTGAAATGTAAGTTATCTGTCGCTCTTTTCAATTACTATCCTCACGTAATCTTCAAGACGCATGGCGCATGCAATTTCGGTGACATTCTCTGACTTGAATATCGACATTTCGGTGCGAAGGGGTCCGGCCTGGTGAATGCGCGCTGGGTTACACGAAGCGTTGCTAGTTTTCCTTTTCACCTCTTTATGTGTCTTCCCGAAGCAGTGGACTGGCCTACGTCGGCGAGGAACTGGGTGCGATGCGGGACTTTTATTCGCTCCACGATGTCTGCTGATCGACGCTCACGTTTATCAACGTTCTATCGTGAATGCATTGACGTGCACAGTGCGGTCTAGGTAAGGTACAAGTGATGGAAGATTGCGCCCATTCCACGCACTATGAGTTCTTAAGCTCGAGGAGAGAATCGTAACATCGTTCGAACGCCCTCCATCGTCAGTCTCTAGAGAAATGTCGACGGCCACCAGTAAGAATAATTATCCAGCAGGAACACAGTGAGTCTGCACCTCCCCCTTCTCCTACATAGCACAGACTGATCGGCGTATCCTCGTAAAAGTATCCAAATACATGGTAAATCCTCCTTTCTGTTTTCATCATGTTTGATAGCGAATACTGGCTTCATAGGGGTAAAAGTTACTATCAAGAAGGATTCAAAGCTCTCAAAATTCCTCGATGTCTCCATCGACGGTAAAGAACATTCAACGTCTTTGACGGAGAAGGACTCCATTGGAGATACCCATCATTGGACATTCAATAGCGATTGGTGAGTGAGAATGTGCCTGAGTCTCGAGCCTCCGGACGGTCTACTGAACGATCGTCGTCTTCATGGTGCCATGCAGTACTGCCTTCCCGGATGCAAAGGTCCGGATCATTCCGCTCTTCAGCCGAGGAAACCATATCCTTGTCATCCATCGAGAGAAAGTAGATGTATTCGAAATATCGGCAAAGGACATTATTGCGTTCTGTGTTGACGCATCGGATCGTGGGCAGTTGGACTCAGATGGCTATGGTGAGCTTTGATCTTCTTCTTAAGATAATATGAGAAGACTGATTAAGCGTATTTAGCCGAGTATTCAGCCAAAGGCAAGAACAGTGAGCTTTTTGTAAAGGTCACCTCGAGAGGCTTTATCGGCATCACTCAAGTAAGCAGGGAAACCGTGCCAATTTCTTACTATTATTGATTCCCATTTCTTTAGGATTTGACGACAGCTACGAATGCTAAACAGCCAGAAGACATCGATGTCTTGGTAGGCTTGTTTAAACAAGTCAGCCTCGGAGAGGCCTGGTTTGATGGAATAACACAACTTCGAAGCATATTGGAGCCCATCGCAGACAATATGGATGTCGTCCAGAAGCTTGAAGAGGGATTGGAAACTCTTGCTTCCGTGAGTCCTTTGACGCAGTGCTACGCTCGAGCTAATACGTTCGTCGCAGGTCCACCCGATTGCGAAGGCTGCTATCGTCGCCTTAATGATTCCGTTCAACGTGAGTTCGCATAAACTTTCTCTTACGGGTTGCGTTAAGTCCAAAATTGTAGATGATGAAGAAAGAGGCGGAATTTGTCTCGGGCCTCAAAGGCCTAGGAAACGAAATGAAGGAGCTGCTCACATGTTTGTCCGACGCCCGTTATGCGGCGAAGATTACTTCTGCTGCGAATTCCGTGGCCGAAATAATCAAAACTGTTCTGGAAGCGTCGCAGTACATCAACGATTTCATGAACAAGGGGGCCTTAGGTAAGAGCTGTTGTCTGTTTACCTTTAAACACTTCTGATGCGCTCGATCCTTCAGAGCGTTTCACGGCTGCTCAGTTCAGCAAGAGTTTAGACGGATACAAAAACAAATTTGTCGCTCTCCGCGAATCCTTTAGGGACGCCATGATCGTCCAAATAGCCGTCAATGTGGATGAGTTGCGTGAGTTAAACATAACTTCCGTTTAGCGCTTTCGTTAGAATATTGACCGTGTCGTCGTGAAAGAATCTAACGCCTCCAATGCGGTTCTACGAGACCGATTGGCTCCCGCGCCTCAAGAAGCCATTGATAGCGGGTGCATGGATGGTACTCGCGTTAGTGTCTTGAAGGCCGTTAGTGATTGGCTCAGCAACCCTAATGCGTCAAACATACTGTGGATTTCTGGCGCTCCAGGTGCAGGGAAGACGGCCATCTCAGCTACAGTAGTCCGCGACATTCTTAAGTATCGTTGTGCCAAGTTTTTCTTCAAGAAGGGCGTCGTAGGCCTGCAAGATCCACGAAGGGTTTGGCGGACCGTTGCAATCGAACTCGCCAACATGTACCACGGAGTCAAAACGGATATTTTGGAGTTGCTGAGCACGGATAGGAGATATCCTCAAGATGCCGAAGTTAAGGATCAATTTCGCGATCTTGTGGAAGCTCCCCTCCTCAAGCTGCATGGTGCTCCTCACCTAACGCCGACTACTCCTCCGGTGTTGGTCATCGATGCTCTTGATGAATGTACAGCAGAGAAGGATGCAGATTGGAGCGATCTTTTGGAAACGTTGGTGGAATGGAATACGCTACCACCTAATTTCAAGCTCCTCGTTACGAGTCGAGATGAATCTGATATTAGGGAAAGGTTGAGGAAGGTCAGCGTTCCTATCGCTGTGGAGACGGGGAACGACGTGTCGGAGGAGTCGACGTCCGATATCCGCCATTTCTTTCAAACGAGATTTAAAGCCATGAACGTCTCCGATCCATCTTGGCCTGGCGTCGAGGTCGTCGATCAGCTAACAAAGTATGCGGCTGGCCTTTTCGTTTGGGCGAACACGGTGGTCGATTTTGTGGGCCAACGCAAGGGAGATCCCGTCCGCCGTTTGAAAAGCTTGCTGGCGAATATGGGGAAACAATCAGACGTCGTCAAGATTGATCGGTTATATGGACAAGTCCTCTTTCAGATATTTTCTGGCTTGACTGAAGAGGAACACAACGATATGATAATGGTTCTCGGCACCATTGTCTTCTCGAAAGATGCCCTTCGAGTCAGCGAAATAGTGGAACTCTTGGCTGCTCGAGGTGATCGGCCGCTTGATGGATTGCGATCTTCGGTTGAATGGGCCATTGACAACCTCAGGCCAGTCATCTCGGTGCGAGACCCAGACCAACTCGTTCAGGTGTGCCACAAGACGTTTGCGGATTTCGTCGGGGACGAAGCAAGAGTCCGGTCATCAATTTCTACCCTCATCCACGTCAGAGAATCTAGCCCTTCTGCAGAGATGGACGTCGATCCGAACACCATTGTGCTGAATCGCTCACACCAAAATGCGCTTCTACTTCAGCTTTGCCTTCAACTAATGAACGGCAAGTTGGCATTCAACATTTGCCACCTCCCAACGTCGCACATCGCGAACGAAGGTATAAAGGACCTTGACAAGCTGGTGGCCGAAAATATTGGATCTGTTCTTATGTATGCCTGTCGACATTGGGCAGATCACCTCACAGACGTCAGCGAGGGCGATCCAATGCTACTAAACCTGCTTCCACTTCTTTCACGGGTCATGTTCGAGCACACGCTTCATTGGCTAGAGGTTTTAAGCCTCGCGGGTTCTCTTCGCTGCGCTGTTCCGATACTAATGGCTGCGGCGTTGTATACGCAGGTACATCTATTTTGCTGCTTGAACTTCTATTGCCCTTACCTTTGCTTATCGCCTCCATGACAGAAACTCGACAAGGACCTCTCGGACTTTTGTCGAGACGCAAGTAGGTTTGCGACAACGTTCCGGAATGTTATCAAGGAAAGCGCACCTCACATTTACATTTCGGCACTTCCGTTTGCACCAACGAATTCTAAAATCGCCGAAGTGTTTGCTCCGAAGTTCGGAAATGTTCTTTCTGTGGTCAGCGGAAGAAAGAAGAACTGGGATCAGATGATCATGAAGTTGAACGAGCATTCGGATAGAGTGACCTGCGTAGCGTTCTACGCGGAAGGAAAACGGCTCGTTTCTGGGTCTTTAGACAAGACAATTTGCATTTGGGATGCGGAGAGGGGAGACCTGATCTCAGACCCGATCGTTGGGCACACTTCCGAAGTATTATCCCTAGCCGTTACAAAAGATGGAAAGCAACTCGCCACTGGTTGCCGAGATGGAACTATCCGCATTTTTGCTGTGGAAACTGGAAGGTGCGCCATTGGGCCCGTCAATGCCCATCGCTTCAAGGTCGCGTCTTTGGTATTCGTCTCGCAAACCAGATTGGTCTCCGCCTCTTGCGATGGAACCGTGAACGTGTGGGACGTATCACAAACGACCATGAAGAGTTGCTTTGGGCCTCTTGAGAAACACACCGCTGCAGTTTATTCTGTTGCGTCCTCGCCTGACGGCCTTCGCTTCGTTTCAAGCTCGTTGGACAAAACTCTGATAATTTGGAATGCACAAAAGGGAACCGTCATCGGGCAACCTCTGCTTGGACACGATGAAGCAGTGTCTTCCGTCGCATACTCTCCCAATGGCAAGTTCATTGCCTCGGGTTCCGACGATTGTACTATTCATCTCTGGGACTCAGAAGGGAAGCCGTTGTTGAAACCAATGACGGGTCATTCGGACGCGGTTTTTGCTGTCACGTTTTCGCGAGATAATCAATTCGTGATTTCTGGTTCCCGCGACGGTTCGGTGCGTTTTTGGGAGGTGAAATCTAGGGACCAGGTTCAAGTCGGAGAATCGTTCTCAGGTTTAGGTCCTATCCATGCCATCGCATTCTCTCCACTTCAGGCAATTTTGGCCACCGGTCATAGAAGCTCGAATATCCTCATCTGGGATGTTAGTACAACCGAGTCGGAAAGCACTTCCGATGAAGGGCATGATGACTCTGTCGTGTCCATTGCTTTTGACGCAGAAGGCAAACGTCTCGTGTCTAGCTCGAAGGATGGTGAAATTCGTATTTGGGATGCAAGTTCAGGAGAATGCCTCGTGCGGTATCGCGCGAAGGTGTCTGGCCCTACGTTCGTTGGTTTCGTGCCGGAGGGTGACCGCGTCGTTGTCGGTGTAAGCAGTGGAGAAATTGATCTGATATCTTCCACGTCGGGCCAAAAATTGCAGTCGACTTCCAGCCCCCAGAAGAATATCATGTCGATCGCAGTGAATCCCAAAGGAAAGCACTTTGCTTCTGGATCTCGAGAAAATATCATTCTGTGGGATTATTCCAGCTGTACGAGAGTTGGACAACTCGTGGGGCACGACGGAAACGTGCTCACGCTCGCGTTCTCACCGGATGGGTCTACTATCGCGTCGGGTTCGGATGACACGACCGTTCGACTATGGAAGACAGAAGCTGCTCAAAGTGATGGAGTCGCCTTCGCGGTGCTTGCAGCACATACCGCAACGGTGAACGTTGTTGGCTTCAACCGAGATGGAACACAGCTTGCTTCAGGCAGCTTTGACGACAGAATGGTGGTCTGGGACGTGAGCTGCGACCCACCTTCTATCATCTTCTCTGGCGATGCACACCTGAAGGAAGCTAATCAACCTACAATCGACTCTCTTGCATTCTATCCGAACGGTCCGGCATTTGTTACGGGGGGTGGAGATAGAAATTTGATCTTATGGGATGTAGAAAAGTGGAAGTCGATTGGGCTCCCTGTCAAAATTCATGACGGGGCGGTACTTTCTATTGCGTTCTCTCCCGACGGAAAGCGTGTTGCGACTGGCTCGGTGGACACCACGGTCAAGATATGGGATGTTATCGAGAAGGATGGGATGCCTGTGGCTTTCCGCGAGAAGAACACTTTCGCGGACCTGTCCAACATCCACCGCGTCTCCTTTAGCAAGGAGGATGGAAAACGCCTCATTGACGATGGCGTTGCTATTCCTAAGAGTGCGACCCATTTCGCATTCTTCGACGGCGTGGGCAATCCATGCATTGGAGACTGGTCAACTGTCTCCTGGACCGGTTGGGTGCTTGGTCTGGGCGATTCCGATGATGACGACAAAAGTGAAGCGCTTGTATTCTGGTTGCCTCCTGAAAACCAGACTGGATTTTGGATGCCCAGAAATTCAGCCGTAATGTCGCGTTGCACAACTCGAATCGACTTCAGCCGATTTATGCATGGGGAAAACTGGGAGCGCTGTCGCACGGAAAGTGTTTAGTGTTGGTTCGTTGGCCCGAATATTTTTGCGTTCGACCATTGACGAGTTCGATGTCCAGATTCCGAAGAGTGAGGGAGTATGGAGTACTTGAATCGTCGTAATTCTGTCGCCTGATATTAATGACCATACGCAACCAGTATGTTCGATGTCGTAAATGTAATATAACGATGCATTCATGTCGAGAAGCGGCGAGTACATATGAGCGGACGCAAGTCCTTCATTATACCACTCGAAATGGTACTTGTAATTTGCATCTATGCGTAGTGAATTCACCATCGACGTCAGTGCCCGCCCGGTCACTTCCTTTTCGCTCCCCGCAGCCTGTCTTCGACCTTCCGCAGCACGCAGGATCGTGCAGGATCGGCCGCAGCGAACGAAAATCAGGGGCTTGTCTCTCGAAGGCGCCTGACGAGGCGTCCCGTCTTCGACTGCTCCCGAGCATAAATTTGTGTCGATTGACGTCAGCGGCGAGCCGATTTGAAATTCAGATTCTACACCAAGTATCTGAGCTCGATCTCGAGCTCGTGAAAGGGGGTGAATTCGAGTCATTGGGTCGTAATTGGGAACTCTTCGAGAACACGAAACGGCCGTCGCAGGTCATATAGCAGTTGAGTTTCGGAGCCATGAACTTCCGGAACATTCGATACAAGAGAAAGAGCTTTGTCGATTTCTTCAATCTATCTTGGAGTCAAATTCAGAAAGGCTCGCGAGGAATTGAAGGATGACCGTTGGGCGACTTCCGGCGAAACACGAACGCTCGAGTCCTTCGAAGACCCTGACACCGATAAGCGCTCGGCGGAAGCTTATCGAGCGCTAAATCCCGGAGACAGCGATCGCGCGCGAAAGCCGGCGGAAGCAAATCTGGAAAGTCAAAGTGGCTGGCGAAACGTATAATTTGTTCACGTTCGTGAGTAAGAGTGCCTGAATTGGTGAGAGTATGAGTAGTCCGGCGAGACCATTTCCGTGTTGCTTGCTTCGACCGGCCGAAATCAATGATAGTCCCAACAATTAGTGTCTCATTATCGTCCTCCTGACTTCGTGACTTGAGAGAAAGAAAGGGGAAGGTTCGTCCGGGGTCTTCACGTCTGAGACACTCAGGCTCGATTTCGCGTTTTGCGAGGTTGTGAAGAGGGTCGAAGATGGTTAGGAGATCTAGATGAGACTGTAGTAAGTGATGACGACGGATCGGACAAAAAGGAGAAACGAAATCACTATGCGCCAACATGTATACGCCACGAAATGTCATGGCCGAATCGTAATGCGGCAGAGTGCTCATCCATCCATCCGTAGCATTAGATTCCCGACCAAGTCCTTGAGCGCTGCACTTCATTTCGGCGATACGGTCACTCATCAAAGAGACGTCCGCCGAACAAGGAGGCACTTGCGTGTACCGTGCTGCATTTACGCCGAATCTAAGCCGCCCGCCGACGATCCGTCCGCGTCTATCGAGCATAAGCTTGCGTGCGGCGCTGTGGGAGGCTTTTCCGAGATTGTGTGTTAGTGAGGTTGAGCGGCTTCCGTTGACGTGCGGCGATATATATTTTGTTTTCTGAGAATGGATTGGTGGGTGGCATGATGGACGCCGTACTGTGAGATGCCGTGAAGAAGAATATACGAGCGTACCGAAGGCGGGGGTGGCGTCGCGCCCGCACCCTCTAAATGAGTTCATTTCGAGTGGAATTTCTGAATTGGTGGTGGGGAACAATCTATGTGGCACCGTCAGCTCTTTCTACAAATCGTCGGTGAATACTACTCACCAGTAATTCGTTATTTGGATATCTCGTCGTAATGCGCTCCCTTCCATGCATATGGATCCAATCGCCGCCACCACTAGCCCCGATCCATCCCACTCCCCCGTCACAACCAGCGTTCTTAGTATCATCAACGCTGACCCGCTGTCTTCTCCTAGGATTCTTGCCCCGCGCTCGGAAGTACACGCATGTAGTCGGCGGGCGGTCGGTAGTCCTATCCTACGCGAATTACGATAGCGCGTCCCGGTGCGGCAGGTGCCACATCGTCTAGTACATGTACTTGTGTCACGGTCGCACCTCAAGAGCTCTCTCCCGTACACCGCTACAACTCTCCCGAACGAGCGAAGGACCAAACGATCCCAAATGAGACGCGGTCGGGCGATCTGGCTTCTGGCTCAGTGGCAGCCAGTGGCGAATCGGGCAAGTCTTTCCTACTTTGGCGTATTCCGATTATCGTCTCTCCTCCCGTCGCTATTAGTAGTAGCATTCCTCCTACAGGTAGCAGCACTCTTGTAGTATCGGAAACACAGAATCACGACCGTCCTATCAGTTGCGTCCTATCAGTTACGCTTCCTTGACGATGCTGTCAAAATCAAAGATAACGTTGCACACCTGGGATTGCCTGGACTTTAAGTAGGAAACCCGCGAGATCGACCGTCAGTCCATCACACAAGAGCGCCTCTGGCTCAGCTCAGACTCGTCCCTATTTCGTTATCCATTCTTTCCATTCTTTCCCAACCAGGTCGCCTTGTCTGTCAGGCTTGTGCGCTTGTTCCTCAATATCAATAATCAAGATCTTCAGATACGTGGCGTCTAATGCAGGTGGACCTATACAGCTACCTGTAATTGAACAGAATCAATTCGAAAGCAATACATCACTTCAGAACAAGGACCTTACTCACCTTATGAGATATTACGTGCGTCATACATCCACGATTCCATGCCAATACATCCTCGACAATAGACTGTATCTGCTGTGGATGGAAAACGATTTCCATCGAACCCGTTTTCCATTGACCACAAAAAGGGTCCGACCAAATTTGAAAGTCCGCAAGTCTGCCGAAGCCTCCCGGAACTCTTTTCTTTTCTCACACATTTTTCATTGACCCCGACGGTGCCCGCTCGTTGTGCAATGGCTGCGCGTCGGTGTGCGTCCTGCGAAGAGGTCAATCAAAAAAGGGCGGCAGCGGCATAAATCGCCCCAAATAATTTGAAATCAAGTACGTATCGTGTTTGGGAGGACTAGACGTCTTGATTGAGACGTCTTAGCGACATCTCGCTATCCTGCACGATGAAAGTCGGTACATGGCGGTGGGGGGCGGGTTACGAGGGCGGGGCGGCGGCGGCAAAGTGTCAGGGCGCACGGTGCTATCAAAAGTTCCGTCGGTTGCACATTCCGCTACGCTCTCCTTATTGAGATGCCGAAATGGGGCCGAAAATTTAGGTTTCCATTGACTTTTCAATGGAAATCGTTTGGTATTCACAGCAGATACAGTCTAATACACCCTTGATAAATGCGTTTCAATTCGTACATGTAGCGCTCGCAAAAAACGTTACCCGCCGGACGTGTACAACCCGCTTCGTCGCCGACGTCAACCATCGAACCAACTTTCGCGAACCGCCTGCCAAATCATGCCATGCCACCGCGACGTCGCCAAACTGTCCCATGCATATGTCCGATCCAGGACCAGAACCAACTTTTCCAAGCGACGCGACGTCTCGCCTCGCTGGCAGTCGCAAGCCCTTTGCGCGCGCGGGTGGGCGCACGTCCCGTCGGGAGCAAAAAACGAAATTTTACAAAATCGTGTCATTTCGTGCCAGGTGAACAAGAGGATGCGGGACCCCGAAAACCTCGATTTTGGACGGTTTGGGACACTTCGCTTGCTCGAAGTCAGAGTCAGAGTAAACACTCGGCTAATTGAGATATGGTAATTCTTAGGACAGGAGGCGGTGAGAACAATGGGAAGAAGAATGAGCAGAAGGGAAGACGGAAGAAGAGAGGAGAAAGAATTCACTCAAAGAAAGGAGAGAACGAGTCAAACCGACTCATCCATCCGCATTTTGAAATTCAATTTCAAACGTGTATCGCGAACCTCAGTCAAATCGTCACAAGCTTCCGAGAGTACATGTATGTGTGTGTCATTTTGTATGTTCATTGTGCAGCGACAACAGCGACAAAGCCAATGGCAAGACAGACAAATTCTAACTAACCTACAGAGTTACGCGAATAGAAAAGAAACCCTAACTACCTACGAAGAAAGCGCGGATTACAACAACAAAGAGGTGGAAGAAGAGGAAGAAAGGGTGTAAGGGTGTAAAGTACTCTATACAACATGTGAAAGGGCGATGAAAGAAAGGAAGGTATTACATGTAAGTGTACGAGTGTCAAATATAATGCATGGATGAAAGTGTAGAACTGTGCGTATATGCGTGTTGTTTATGTGTTGGTGTTACAAAGAGGAAAGTGCATCGCAATAGAAAGAGAAGAAGTGAAATGCAAGTGAGTTGTCCGTGAGCGATAGCGGGATATAACATGAATGAGAAAGAGAAAAGAGAAGGAGAATAAGGAAGATGAGGATGCAAATACGATGGGAGCGCGTCGATTATATGCGTGTTGTCGAAAGCGTGTTGTGACCAGGAGAAGAAGACGAAAAAGCACCAAGAGGAAGGAGGAAAGAGAAATCGACGACGACCCCTTTTGACCGGAGAAAGAAGAAAGAAAAGTTGAATATATGCGCGCATATACCCAGCCAAAAAGCTCGCTACGACGCGTACGGCCCGCCAACGATGCAACTCGGGTACAGCCCATGCGTGCCGGGCGGGGGAAGCATAAGCTTCGCCGACACGGGCGGAAGGAGCATCGAACCCGACGAGGTCGAAGATACGGGCGGAGCGGGTACGGCGTATGCGTATGCCGACGCAGCAGCTGCAGGCGAGGAGGTGCGCGTGGGCGGGAGGGAGAGCGAGAGCGAGGGGTAAGGGGCGATGCGCGCGTGCGCGTGCGAGCGCTTGTGCTGCTGCTGGCCGCGGTGGGTGAACTTGGCGGCGGCGTGGGGCGGGAGCACGAGCTTGGGCAGCGCGGAGGGATGTTGTTGCGCACCGGCGCCGTAGGGCAGGGCGAGGGCGTGGGCGTGCGGAGGGGTGAAGGGTGAGGAGGCGGCTTCGTCGCCTGAGGCGGAGTCTGACGACGCCGATGAAGCGGAGGAGCTCGAGGAAACTGAAGAAGTCGGTGAGTCGACGTCGTCCGATTCGTCCTCGTATGGGCGGGAACGCGAGGGTGAGCGCGAGGAAGGCAGGGAAAGCGGGGAAGGGAGGCGCTGCTGCTGGATATGTGGCGCACCACGGACAGGCATGAGGAGGGCGGGGGCGGAATTCGAGAGCGTACGCGAGGACATCCGGCTCGCTGGGAGAGGCGCCTGCGGACGGTGCTGCAGTGCTCGGTACGAAGAGCGTTCCTCGCTGCGTCCTCTGCGCTCCTTGACGTTCGCTGCCAAATCCCTCTCCATGACCATATCCACCTGCCTCGACTTCACATCCACACACCCTGCCGCTACCAATCTGCCACAGCACTCCGCCACATCGTTCTCCTTCACGGCCAGCTCCCAGTTGAGAACGTCGAGGAACTCGCGCTCGACACGTGCAACGTCACGCTTGCCGAAGAGGCGTGTGCAGAGCGCCCAGTGAGCGTTCTTGAGGGAGGAGTCGTTGAGGTACTTCGCGGCGAGGATCAGCGATCCTAAGAATACACGGTGAAGCGCCCATTCTAGTAATCAGGAGATGAGATATGTGTATAATGAAATAGGAGACGTAAGACACACCTTCAACTGCGATCCTCAGGTGGGATCGTGCGCGCTCGATGTAGGTGAGAGCGCCAATGACAACCGACATGGTGACTTCTGCTCTGCGAAGGACCTTGTGCACGAATGTAGGGAAGGTGTCTTGGCCTTCAGGCACGAGGAGGAGCTTCGAGGACGAGGGGCGCCCGAGCCCGTACGCAACGGTATCCACGACACGCTCGACGATGTAGTCTATAATTTGAGTGTAAGAAACAATTCCGGATTGGCAGACCAAAGTTAGCACTCACCGACCACGCGCTCGTTGACTTTTGAGTGGACGACGGCCAAAATATCGTGCTCGCCCAAGACTGGTGGAGAGGGAGTGCGAGAGGAGGAGGGTGAGGATGCGGCGGCGGGGAGGGGCGAGGGCCAGTAATGTGCTGCGCTGTCCATCATCGTCGTCGGGTGTGGTATAATGGAGAGCTATTAGTGTTACGCTGGCGACGACGACGACAAAGGGGAGGAAGGGGAGGGGGAGGGCTTGGTGGGGCGATGAGAGTGGCCCTGTTTTATAGAAAGGCGAGGGGACGTTGGCCGTGGCCGACGGGAGGCAGATGAGATCCATAAATAGGCACTAGTCATCGCTCTCCACCGCTCTCGGCTCATGTCCCCCGCACCGCCACTCTTCACTGCGCTTGCTCCATGATCGGCTCTCGACAACACTCCTCGGGGTCCCTCGTGCCTGCCAGCGCATTTACACCTCACACAATCTCAGTCACTGCGAGCGGAACGTCGTTAGATAGTAACATGTCAAAGAAAATACAGAGAAGAGGGAGAAAAGAAAGCAAGGATGGAGGAAATAGAGGGTACGCGATATTCTCCGAGAGCGACGAAGATGAACCCGTCAAGGCCGCATGGAAGCAAGCGAAAGCCGGGTGATTCAAAATTTCATATGCGCGGCGCTCTCTCCTTGCGAGCTCTCTTTCTCCTTTTCTCCTTTCCATCCCGTCCCGACTTCCGTCCTCGGCCTTGCGGGCGCGCAGTATTCCTCCTCTCCTCGTCGTTCGCAGCAACAACACAACCTGTGATTCAGATTCACTGATGATTGACTGTTGGACGCACACGCATCGACCTTCTTCGCCGCTCGCGTAAAGAAGATCGATCCATGTCGCAACGCTCGGAATCATACGCCTCATACGCTTCACCGCGTTTCCATGCATGCGCTCTTTAGCTCGCGGCACAACCTACAACCACATCCTCCTTCTCGGAATTAGTCGCGTCCAACCATCGCAGCGCTCCTATTCCTCCTATGCCCGCAACCGTCGTCGTAACTTTTTCCTTCCGGTTGAGGGTCCATCCTCCGTTTCTATTTTTTCAACGTGTCTTACTACGACGAGATCTCGAGACACACACACAGCTGAATACCCAGTATTCCGATTAGGAAGCCAATGGTGAGTAACCTCCCTTCTCCCTTCCCGTCCACCGCGAATCCACACTCACGGCCCCACCACCTCATCACCGCCAGCACCGTGCCAGTGAACCCCTCGCGCAACCAAAAGTTCCAAAACCGTATCTCACCGCCAGTGCGCATTACGCAGCCAGCGGCCAACACGACGCTTTCCAATCTCCAGCACAGCACGTCCGCTTTCCACCCTCCTCCTCCCCACACTGGTACCCCGCTATCCCGCCGATATTTCCCTTCTCACACATACGACGTCGACGTGTAATAGTACATACACCTATGTCTTTCTGGATCCATCCAACAAACCTTCCAGCATCCTGAATCCGCGGCGCAAAGTGCCAGAACGGGGGACGCATCTCTGAATCTCGGCGTGACGCGACGCTGCTGTCCCCTCGGACTCGGAACAATTGCTAACAACGGACGAGTACAACGCAACGCACGATACCGGGGTTACTACTCTACATCCAGGGTGATGACAAACGTTTTACTGCCTAGAGGCTTGCTCAGCGCCCAGCAATCCTTGCAATCCAGCGAAAACCGGAAAACTTGCCAACAACAACTCGTCAGCACAGATTTTGCTTCCGTCTCCGAAGGAATACTACGCCACCTCCATCCCGGCCGAATAACGAGTTGACGCCGAGATCGCCAGACCAAATGTACAACAACTGAACAAGAACGATCATACGCGTGATCAATTAGCACCTGGACGCGGACGCGATCACTGGGGCACGCACGCATGCTGAATCGCAATCATCATCAAAGGCAAAACACGCTCGATCAACTCTGGTTCCCGAGGCCATGCACGCCATGCATTCCAGATCGAACGAAAACACGCTCTCGAGCGAGCCCTCTTCGTTCGGACAAACAAGAAGAGTCTGAGGCGCGCACACACAAGACTCGCACACACAAAACGCGTCGACGCCACTCGGAATCACATCAATTCGAAACTCGCCACTGGTGCTGCAGGATCAGGGGGATTTCGCCGAATGCATCGAATATCGCCCAATGTCGAGGCGAGGCCTCTCGCGACCACCCAACCGGCCGGCCGGGACTCGGACTCTCTCTTCTCTTTCTCGCGAACTTCATCTGGTTCCGAACCCTCTTTCGCTCATGATCATTTCGCTCTCTTTTCGAGCTCTCGCCCCAAATCGAGCTCTCGCGCTATTTACACTTACGCAGGGGCGGGCCCTGTCATCTTGTGGCGAAACGTCGAAGCTACGCATCAATGCCTTCCTATGGTGTAAGTTCCTCCTCTCTTCCCTCGAATCAAACTTTCCGATAACCTTCCTTCTCTCTCTCTTACCTTCCCTCTTTCCGTCCTTTCTTACATTTCTCAAAAACTTCATACCCTTCTCATACTTCTCGTACCTGCTTCTACGCCCACCCGCCCTTGATGATTGACGTCCACTCGAAAGATTTCCTGACAGTGGCACCCCCAACTCTATCCAAACATAGTCCTCCGAAGACAGAAAACTGCAATGGGACTTACGATTTCGAGCAAGGCGTCAACCTAACTTAGTCCCATCCTTCCATCCGACCGAATCGAACGAAATTCAGGTTACTTCTGGTGCTGATACGAGCGCCCTGGCGATCTCAAGGCGTAGAAAGAAAAATCCGGCGAGCGGGGAAATCGTGCTCTTGTCTGTTCCCCGAGGCCGAAATCCAAATCCGAGTCCGAAGGTCAAGTCTGCGTACGAAATCATCAATCAAATCCGAATGCGTATCATGGGTCGTTTAGGAACACGCATATATGCATTCATTCATACTATCGCAGTACTAATACTCATATCCGGGTTCCTCTCTGTTACGCGATCCGTTCCGGTCTCTCAATCATTCAAAAAGATCAATTCATCTTCACGAAGCCACGAAGCCACGAGCCATGTACTGTATACCACGGACAACGGACAGAAGCTATCGGCGAAACTCGCACCAACACCCCTCGTCCGTGTCCATCTCAGGACCCGCTACGGTGCCAGTGATTTCGGGAATCAGTTCCTAGTACCTCGTTCGTTCGTGGATTCGACTGTGGATTCAAGTGCAAGGAAACGGGTCTGCTGACCGGATTGGGTTGGAGTCGGGCGTGGGGTTATCCAATGTCCCCGTCCCATGTGCGGCCGCACGTTACTTACCCGTAACCTCTTCTTCAAGCGCCCTCTGATAACTGGCTTTCTTGTAATGGGGTCGACCTAAGCACCTCGAAATAGGGAGGCACGGTCTCATCCGGGGGTGCTGAGTGTCATCTATTACTAGTACATGTAGTGGGTGAGTGGCTCCTCGTCATATTTGCAGTTCTCGTGCGTATACTACACTGCCTTGTGATCGACGCTCAAACACGTTCATAGAGTCTTACGTCCCTCCTCCACTATGTGGTCATCGACCCATAACCGAGTGCTATTACGGTTACACATGCACGTACGCTTTTACCTGCTCCAGTCCTCATACGAGCTGACGCTCTGACGTCAAGTGCACTTTGGGTAACTCAAGTTCCTCGAAGGTGAGTGCTCCAGACCGCACGCAGGTGGGTTGATATAATTACTACGTACGTATTCCACTCAGCGGTGCCGCGTACGCACGCAAATTCGTTCACTAACGCCGCTCATACACTGAACACGCAGTTCATGTAACAGGTCTACGTACACGCACGCACTCCGATGCAAATTAACGTCGGCCGTCCTCGACTCTGTTCTCACATCGAGAACGTCATCGGCCCTCAAGCGATCGCAGATCTCCCGCAATCCTGAGCCTGGTGACGTCTGCATCCACAACACCCTCCTCGAGTCGCTTGGAAACGTAATCGAAACACTGGGGTAATCTCGCAAAAGTACGCGCGTCCGTGCTTCGGCGCATACGTACGTCACCGAGAAGCAAGTCGTCTCTTTCGTGGGGGCAGTGTGCGCTTCTAACCTGCACGCTAGAGCACAAGTTCCTCCAGAGAACTCCAACGCTTCGTCTACCACCCTTGCAGATCGTCCGCAATCCTGAACTCGATGACGTCCACACTGAATATCCGAATCGCGAATCCATCGAAAGAAACCTGTCCATACGGCACGGCACTCATATCACCGGAATACTAGCTCACGTATTTAGTCTGCATGCGACTCAACCAACCTGCACGAAGTACACTCGATTTGAATCGCCGAAGCACTCGCCTACGTACGTACGCCTCATTGTGGAAGAACGCTAAACTAGCCAGTACCTATATGCGCACTCGTCAACTCCGAAGTGCCGTCCGCTACTCGATGCAGTGCAAACACGCAATCGTGAAAGGGCCGGCCGAGAGAAAAGGTACGAATTGACGCACTAAATTTGCAGTTGCATGTGCTCAACGGGTGAACGCTCCATCCGACGTATGCATTCCCAGTTGTTTTCGTCTTTTTTCTGGCTGAAATTTCTGACGGTGAGTTCAACAATTCTGTCTATAAATTATAGCCGAGTGCGATCAGACAGTGTTTTGCCTCTGGTATTCGCGGCTTTGATCATTCGGCGCGATGGTATCCGTCATAACATTTGATAAAAACATGTTCATTAACCGATTTCAACAAGAAGATTGGTTCCATAAACAAAGGAATCAAACCACTTTTTTCAGTACTTGGTTATAGTAACTACTCGCAATCAGTCAATCAGTCACTAAATCACTTTTGACACCGGACAAAGTTGAGAATCCTTGTAATCATTTTACTTCTTCTGTGAGTGTTGAGGATGAACAGCAAGACTCTTGGGCTTCATGGCACTTGGTACTGCACCATGCCAGTTCTGATAGTGTTCAGAGAACCTCCCTATGAACTGCAGAGGGCCAGGCCTTGTGAATGTGTACTTCCACACATCCGCTACTTTTGTTCTACCCATTGTTTTCACACTTCTCAGCACTGATACATAATACTGTTTATCGATTTCATCCTTCCTGCATAATCGGAATCGGATATCAAATATGATTGAAACAATTCAGAACTTCAGAAACTTGAGTTTGCAATACACATCACTTACTGCACCAGGAAACACACTTCATACAAAGGGAAGCCCTCTTCATCCCTGAATATGAATGCATTCATGATATAATCCCCTTTTCTTGATTTCATATGGTCAACAATTTCCTGGGCTAGTTCTTGCTGGTCTGCCCATTTTGAAGAAGCCAAGAAATTAAACATGTAATTTACTTGAATTGACATAAAACTGTGCCCTTTCAAGTTTTTTTGTGGTGTTTTACTTTTCTGCTGGTCACAGTGTTATGATTACCAGTTATTTCAGGGGTTGTCTGTTAGTGAGGAAAGTGTTTATATAAGCCCCAATGTGTGGATTATTTGATCACCTTCAAATCAGCTTTGTAGTTTATGATCCTGAGATCCTTCCATAAACTTTGTTTTCCCACAGCTCAAAATATACGGCTAATAAAAAGAAGTGTAAAATTTTATGAGCTCAAAGGGTCATGTTTAACACTGACTTGTGAGATTTATCATTATGTCCCCCAGAGAAATCTTGTGTTCCAAGGGAAATCCACAAGTCGTGTTTGGAAATTCAAGTTGAATATCCTTAGCAAAAAAATACAATGTGCTTGGTGGGTAGAATGTTTGCCAATTGATTTATGCTAAATACATTTTCCTTATACCTTTCCTCCATCTCCATCATGGACTTGTTCTTAGAAAAGACTAGTGAATTGACGATGTTCATATTCATAGCCAAGCATTCTCATTCTGGGAGCTTGGGGAGATTGATCTGTTGGACTGATAGCAGGCTGCAGCACATCTGGGACAGGACCTCTCCAGTCCAAATAATCCTCAGAGAATCTGCCAATGTACTGCAGAGTGCCCGGCCTTACGAATATGTATTTCCACACTTCACATGAATCTGTTCCAGCTGTAAGGGCAACATCGACCTGGGGGTCGGCGTGGTATCCAGGAGGACGCGCAGGCGGAGCCTGAGGTGCGATGGGGATCCAAAGGTAAGCATTGAGCATACTATCTAAGTACAATAAGACTTGCCTGAGGTGCGATGGGGATCCAAAGAGAACAGAGGTAAGGATCCCCATGCACCGGCGGCGGCTTCATGGACACAACCTGACTAAGCAGGTCATGTGACGCTGGCCACAACCAGGCTACATGGTTACAGTACGAAGGCATATGACAAAGGACATAACAAGGATCATGGGAAAGGAGAGAAAGGGGCAGGTAGAGTATAGTAGAATAAGGAGAAGTAAGTA